>PQWD01011648.1:0-45474 GCA_019425675.1 Leucinodes orbonalis | reverse complement strand
TTTGGTTTCATTCTGTTTCTTTGTTCTCATTGCCTGATGTTTAATAAGTAATATTAATTTTCAGATGAATTTTGGCTTTGTTCAACATCATCAAGGGTTTTTAGGCTGAGAGCTATTTGCACTCGCCACAGCGTTCATAAACGTTTATGCAATGAATATTGTTGTACGATTTCCAATAATCGTTTTCGTTCGGAGTTATTTAATAAGTCATCATGAATTTGAATTCTTAGCAAGAAATACTGATAACTAAATGAAAATTTAAGTCTGAGAGCAATCTGCGCTCGCCAATTGCCCGGTGAAGCTGTAAAGGCCATCTGCGGCCAACAGCAGTAGTCAGTTCGAAAAAAACTACATGAAAAGTAAGTGAATTGGGGACCGAACCAAGTTCGAGTGTTTGATTTTTATTAATTTTGAATCATTATGATATCTTTTAGTTGTGTGTGCGACACAACTTAAAGATATCATAAATGATTTGAGTGTATCGCTTTGTACAATTGATTTTAAACTATTCTTTTCATTCATTGTACCAGCAGTAGGTGCTTCACAATCAAATCACCTTTAAAGCGATTGCAATAAAGTTTAACTTTCAACTGTAAAAACCAATGAAAGGCAAAAATTGTACCAGCAATTTATTGCGAGGACTTTTTGATATCGTTACAAACAATAAATTATAAAGATTCTTTTGCTTGAACAGTCCTATTAAAAGATACTACCTATAAGGCCGATTTATTGGACCTTTCTTTAGGGTAGATCGTGCGTGTAATTCGTATACATTGCGACATTTAAGGGTTAAGTTATGGGTACTGACTGGGATTAGTGAAAAGTACTTTGAAGTGAGCAGGATTAACTAGCCTGTACTTAAGATATAAGCAAACAATATATGAGTATTTTCAAGTAGGAAGTAAAGGTTAGTAATTGTTAATTTGTGATAATATCCCTTCTTCTATATGACTACTGCTCTTGCTTTTGATGACGTACACAGCAGCTTGAACCGTCATCATTATCATCAGCTCATTAAACGTTCCTACCAAAGAGCACGAGCCTACCCGTAAAGGGTGTATAGGCCTTATTCGTCCACGCAGGCCCAGTGCGGGTTGGCCGACTTCACGCACAACCTTTTGATATCTTCGTAATCGTGCGCAGGTGTCCTCGCGATGTTTTCCTTCACCGTAAGAGCGTCGGATAACGTACATATAATTTTGGAAATTTGAAAACACTTTGGTACGTGGTGGTATTTGAACATGCGCCCTCCAGAACGGAAGGAAGCATTCTATTACATTGTGCCACCGGTGCTTTCACCTGATCCCTGTTTACCCGAAATACAACCCCTTGGTTAATTTTGGGCTAGATATAAGCTTTGTTAATGTCGATATTATCAATAAATACATAATAATGAATAAATATCTGTTAACGAATGTCAGTGGATATTTATTAATAATTAAACAAATAATTAAACTAAGCATAAGCCTATAATATGGATGATATCACACAACGGATAAAACACTTATATACTGTTTCTTTGTAAATATATACATATTAAATATAGGAAACACCCAGACCAATACAAACAGATATGTTCATAGCCGAAGTCTCAACCCACAGATTTCCCAATACAGGAGATGGCGCAAGCAGCGTTTAAAATGCCATCCTGTGCAATTGTAACATGCCATCATCGCAATGAATCAGTAAATTTACCAAGAAATATAATAACTTTTCACAGGTAAGGACCGAAAAAAAATTGCGACACTGGGACTGCCTATAAACTTGGCGGCTTGTCCAGTCTAATTGTATATTCGGATGTCTGTGTCTCAACCATTACACCAGATGGGTCGTCAATGGATATTTATTTATAACAAACATTTCTATAATGTTGTTTAACATTAAATATTTCTATAGTTTGTATCCGGAACAGCAACAAGGATACAATAGAAAGACATTAAGTATAGACGTTTCACCTGTCTTATGGTCTGTAATTAGGAATTCCAAAAAACATTTTGGGACGAAACATAAACATTAGTGGGTGAGGAAAAGGACAGCGATACTCAAACAGTTGCATTTGTCGTGTTATAATTTAAAAACAACTAAAAATCTTGATTGACATAAAACAATGCTACATAAATTAGTGAAACCCTGACTCCTGCAATACGTTAAACCTGTGTTACAGAAGGCAGTGCCTTCTCACTCTGCGCAGTATCACAATATGTTTTATTACAATGATCTATACAATTCAAATTATGTAACACAGAAAATATTATATTATACGTTAAGATCTTAGTTGAGTATCCAGTTTTTTGTATTGACGTTAATGTATCATGTCAAACATCCGGGTGGTTTCGACAGATTAGAATATGATTGTCACCACTCTATCCTCGGGTGCCAAATTAGGCCTTAAGGACAAATCATTTAGCAGAGAACAGGCAGTAGCAGTTTCTCATTTAACGTAATCTTCTTCAAACCGCCAGGTAAGTATCAATAGAGTCGACTTTTATATACTTTAATTATTTTATTTAAGGCAATGTTGACGTCAGGAAACTTTAGGTAACCGAAGACAGTAATTGGTTTTCTTCAAGTCTGCGGCTGTGACTGGAGGTCGTGTCACTTATAATCAGGATTGGAATCACCCCGTTCAATCGTATTATAAGGCAATTCAAATTGCAAAGTTATTTATAAATTTAAACTCAAACTTAAAATAAGTTTACACGAATAAATCTTTTACAGACTATTGAAACGTCAATTGTTATTATTACAATATTTTGTTATGACTATCAGCACCGGTTCGGAAAATCTAGGATCATCGAGAAGAGATTAAATCGCAAATACAATCGTGTTTACTGATTTTCAAAACGTCTTCAGACATTTTTCTGCAATTATTTGAATTTTTTAAGTCAGTAGTTTTGATGCAATGTTTGAGAACCATAATGTTATTTCAAAGCAGGTGCGTAACGATCGCTCGCGATACACCGATAGCGGACTATCGAACTGTCCGTATGTTCACTAATTTATATTATTTTTACAACGTGTTAATAGCGCCTACTGCCTCTTGACACCGTAGGCCTGTTAGGCTATTTTTAATGCGCCTATTAATTTCTTATCGGCACATTTGAGATGTGTTAAAATTATCAGAATTTACATCATCGAATTTATTTTTTTAGAAAGACTTAAGGTTTATTTTTTATGGATAAAAGCTATTCCAGAATATTCTAAATTATTTATAGAAATAAATTCAAATTGTATATTTGGGGATATTCCAGAAGTAGTATGTGCGACTGTCGTGCCCCTCAGATAATGGAACACCTACTGTCTTGCCCGAACTGTCCATCTTCGTGCGGTTTCCGGGACCTCTGGATAGCAAATGAAAGGACGATGAAGGTGGCCCAATATTGGTCGCATTACCATATTTAACTCGATAAGAAGAAGATGGAAAAAGTTAAGAAGCTAGCAGACAGCAGGATTTTGGCATAAGTTTAACCAGTAGTCGTTAATGCGGGAAAAACAATAGGACATTCTTGCGGTCAGCTGCACCAAGACCTATTCTGTCCATCTTTTTGGATTTGAACTACTGAATAAGGTATTATTTCCATTCATATGGTAGCGATAAGGAGCAATCAGCGCCAACCTCAAAAAAAGCAGAGACAAAAGATTTTGGGTCTTAGGTTACCTTGACGAAACACAAAGCAAAGCATTGTTTCACGCGGGTTTTCAGTGCGGCCAGGTATCACGTGGGCGAATTAGTACATGCATGCTGAAGCATAGTTCTGCTACCCTTAAACTTTTTCAATCATCATCATCTTCTAAACTGATGCGGAAAATTGGCCAGAAATACGTAATATACTGAGCCAACTTTTCTTTAGTTTTACCTCAAACACGATCCAGTTGCTATTTGGTCCAGGGGGCCTACCGCCATCTTTTAAATCAGAATTACAATATTTTTTTTACCTTTTCTGGAAAAAAATACTGACTTAAATAGTAACAGAGATGGCGGGACCCCTAACCCTGGAACATTAAAAAGGTGTATTTGAACTATTTTTTGTTTTTTAGGAAAGTGTTTTCTTACCTCTTGAGATATTCAAATATGTTAATAATTCAAAGCCCCCGAAACGGGTAAAAACATGCAACACGACAAAACAAATAGTAAATACCACTACATACTACAATAAATTTGTATTAAAAAACTCCGGTTCAATTAGATTTCATTTTAAAAGACATAATTAATATCTCAAGAAAGATAATATAAAGCCCATTCAGTTCAGTCGTAAACTTTACGAGTATTTGTCCAGCCATTAAATCTGAAAAGGCTTACCGATATACGCTTATACCGTTAAGTTATTATTAACTTAACGATTATTTAATTGCGGTATTTTTATGTGCCAATAAATGGTATTTGGGGTGACATATCAAATGGAATGTTTAAGAGAAATCATGTATTTTGGAAACTTTTTAATTTTACCAAGGTTTAGTTACAAACGTAGATGATTTTCAACTTGAAAATTTAAATAAATATCCACAGACATTTACACAACGCCATCTAGCCCCAAACTAAGCCGAAACCTGTTATATGGATACTAAACAACGGATAAACATACTTATATATTTGTTTTTTGTAAATACATACATATTATACATAGAAAACACCCAAACCAATACAAACGGACATGCTCATGCACACACATGTTTGTAAAGCCCGGGGATTGAACCGCGGAACCCTAGGTGTAGAAGCCGACATCTCAACCGTTAGACCAAATGGGTCGTCAAACTTGAAAATTTTAGTAATAGTTTAAAGACGAAAGTTTTACGACCTACGCAATGCGTCCTACCCACAGATTTCCCAATACAGGAGATGGGGCAAGCCGCGTTTAAAGTGCGACAAATGTAAGCTCAACGAGCATACACTGGCTGCCAGTTTACGCTCTGTGAGACGATTCAAGACGCACAAAATTAGAAGAAATTACCGTTTTTTTCCAAAATGCCATCCTGTGCAATTGTAATCAGTAAATTTATCAAGAAATATAATAACTTTTCACAGGTAAGAACCGAAAATAAATTGCGACACTGGGACTGCCTATAAACTTGGCGGCTTGTCCAGTCTAATTGTATATTCGGATGTCTGTGGTCCTACCCCTCCGAACATACACGGCTAAAATATCGCTACAAGTAGATGCTTGGTTTGGGGCTAGATGGCGCTGTATGAATGTTGGTCAATATTTATTATTCATTTGTTATACAGTACAATGGACTGAAATATAGTATACTATATAATATAGTACGTGCACTCCTATATGCAAATAAGTAGTGCATACCCTGTGTGTCAAGACAACCGGAAAATTGCCAACATATTAAATAATTACTCCCCTTTTTTCTCTACAGATTTGAAACCATACACTCTCTCAATTTGATAAAAATGTAAATTATTTCTTCTCCTGGCAATGGTTGTCCGTCACCCTTCTCCAAACTGGGCCCAGGATCTCCCTGACATCATCGGACCATCGGGCGGGTGGTCTGCCTACATTCTGCTAGCTATCCGGGGTGTCCAATCCAGAACTTGCTTACTCCATCGCTCGACATATCTTAGGCACATATGTCCGGCCCAAACCCACTTCAACTTGGCAACTCGCTAACCCACGTCGACCACTTTGGTACGTTGTCGGATGAGCTCGTTCCGAATCCGATCCCGAACAGTTATTCCAAGCATGGCGCGTCCCATGTTTCGCTTTGCTACCTTAAGCTTGTGGATCATTCCAACACTCAGAGTCCACGTCGCACAAGCGTACGTCATGGCCGGGAGCGCGCACGGAATGTATGGAAAGTTGGAGAGGCGTATGCCCAACGGTGGGCGAACACACGCTGAGGAAGAAGAAGTAAACTTTTTATTGTTTTTGCGATAAGTGCAACTCACTTTGCATACCCTACTCATACTCTCTGTGCACGCCCCTAAGTACCGGGTGACAGCCCTATCCATAACTAAGACCACCATAATGGCGATTGTAACTAGGGCAATTCTTTGCTATGTAATATACTTACTAAGAGGATGCTAAACGCATGTATAATGTCAACTAACTAATTAAAGACATTAAGGTTAACATCTAATCTGGTATTCTACATATAACTGGATGTTGCCATATATAGGGTGAGCAAATTGTTTAATTGCCGTGAATCGAACCCACTGACCGGGGACCGCTAGTAACACATAACGGATGGTGCTATGTTCGATTAGTTTTTACCGTAAGTACGTTTGTGCTAGTTACGATGTACTGTTCTGGTTCACAATAAATGTATTTAAAGTAATTTGAATAGATGATATTATTAAAGTTGGTGTAGTAAACTTATGGGTAGTTTGTGGATTCAGTATGTAATTATATTATTCTTGACTTTTTAACCGCCATTCTAGACACAATAGAAAATCTTTTGTTTTTGTTGGATACTCATGTCAGCGACGGTTTAAGAGAAACGCTCGCATCCGCAAACAAACAAACTGTAAGTGGGTGAAATTTCATTAAACAATTCATTAATTTTATATTTTTATTTTTAGAATATTTAAATTAGTTTTTTTGTACTGATCTTCATTATATGACTTATTATTAAAAAAAAAACGACTGTTTCTATTGTTTTGCAACTTTGTATTATCTATTTAAAATAATAGAAAGTACCAACCTGAAAATAAAACTCAACTGTCTCTAAACCCGTATATTTTAATAGCCATCGTTGTCACTATTGTAACCTTTATCAATTGTTATCAGGTACACGGTCATCACGTGACCGCAAGATAACGCGCCAAAACAAAACATGTCTGAGAAAAAAACATCCCCAAAGTAACTTAACGTTCCGCCTTCACAATGACATCTTCTATTCCCCTTACACAAACGTGACAACAATTGGTACGAGTGAGACGAAAGAACATGTGGCAAACGTCAGTCCCCCAGGTGAGTTCGAATTTCGAAATTATTCGAACGCGAGCTTTGCGCGGGAAAGCACGTGGTCCGGCGTTTCGATTTTCGAACTTATTTTTCGGTTTTAATTTGTGAATGAAAAGTGGACAGTGACCGCACATGGATTTTGCAAACTTGGTGAAAATGTTAACTGTGTTTTATTATGAACTCAACGGTGAAGCATTGTGCAATATATAGGGATTACTTTTCTTAAAGGAGCACAAGAACGGTGAGTCGGGATGCCTTGTGCGATGTATAGAAATACTAACAAATGTGTGGAATTGTATGGGATGCCCCTTTCGAATGGTTAATTTTGTTGGCGAGTTTTATTTCCCATTGAATTCTGAGACAGACATTTTTTTAGAACATGCATGTTGCAGAGTTTATTTGAATGAAGTTTTGGATTTAAAGTTATGAAAGATAATTTTAAGTACACTGTTTACTTGTGCTACTATAACTATTTGATTTATTTATTAATGATAAACAAATATTTTAAAAAATACTTTATTCCACATTTAGTAAGTTCAAATAATTACACATAAATAATTACAGAGGACACCGACGTAATTCATGTCAATATTAAATTTGTAAAGTTGCCATAGAAATATGCGAGTTCGGGTGCTTAATTAATATTAAATAAACGAAAATGTAAATAAATCAAAATTTGAATATTATTTAGCTACGTATATAAAACAAGCAATTTGATTTTAGAACAAAAAATGTACCTTCTGGTGTCAAACCATTAAATGATTTACCCATTACTCCAGCGAGGTCAATCAGGAATTAATAACCGATACAGGTTCCTACTAATCCCAACCGCTAAAGTTATGTGAAGAGGAAATACTTGAATTAAAACTTACTTAATTGGGTAAAATATAGTTGTCTGTATTCAGCTCAGAAATTAAGTTTCCTAGAAGAAGTCTAGGGAAAGCTTATTTTAAAGTTTTAAACTCTCTTTTGTATAAAGGAAAGAATTTAACTTTCAAATAAAAAAATGTAGAGTAGGAAGTAACGGCTCAAATTTTGGGTATTAGCTATTTAAGAATGAAGTCACATATTACAATTACGACCATTTGATGTAATTAACATGCACAAAGAACAAACATCCAGACCAACTGGAGTACAATCTTTGTTCTGCCCGGAGTCGAACCCGAACTATTTAGCCAAAATCTCAATTATTACACTAATAGGGTCGTCAATTACAAACCTATCGTCTGTACAAATGTAAAACCCATTAAGATATAATAATAATGATATTACTTCAGAATTTTACCTTAAAAACCGGTAGTTTATGATCTTACGCGTCGTTTCCTACTGGGTTTTAAAAAAGTCAACCAGTCGCCTTAGTAATGTTTAGAATGTTTTTTAAGATTTCTGTTTGTTATTGCTTATACTTACACATTTAATTGAGTTATAAAAGTATTGAAGTCGCTTCTTTATTACATCTCACCAAAGAACCAATGACTATATTTATGTATATTTTATTAATATATGTAAAATGTATGCACATAGCTCCGTGCAATAAATTATTTATCAAACAACCTTTCGATGTGGTCTAGCGTCGGTTTTTTTTTAAAAAACCCGTATATATTGACTTTGAATGTTTTACAACCCTTGGTAGAGAATAATTAAGTAGGGTCAGCAGAGACTTTGAAAATCGAACGTTACGTTTACGATTTGACAGTTGACGTTTTTGTTTGCATATATAATATGCTTTTTTAATACAGAAAAGCATGCACACTAAAATAAAATGTTGTAGATAATAATACAAATGTGTAATGTCAATATCTGTTCTAGATTTTTATATCCAATTAAAATATTTAAATTTGAACTAGCTGGTTAGTACATCAATGAGTTACAAAAAAATAAGTTGTTGTTGCAATAAAATATATCATTTTATAAAAAATATATTTGTATATCTACAAAATAAAATACTAAGTTAATTAAACATTTTTTAAATCAAAACATCACAACCTATTTATGCAAACCCACAAAGTAAAAATCGGATTCGAAGAAAGTGTTAATAAATTAATTATGTGTTGAAATTTTCAAGTACCGTACCATTTGAAAGTCATTCATGCGTTGACTTGACTTTCGTTGGCTAATTAGTAATTGACCTAAATTTTTTGTTTACATTATAATGAAGCCGTGCGTTACGCGTAAAATTTTGTTGCCCAAGCCATTACAGAGAAAGCATGTATTGTTCTGAATTATTTATAATTGTTATTACAAATTTACTATTTATCTCGCTAATTATGGATTACCATCTAGTGTATTTATTTTGTTAATTTATTCTGGAACTAAAAGATTGTAATCTGTCTGCCTACCTAATTTAAATACATAAATAAATAAATATTGATGACAAATTAATAAAATTATTTCGCTCTAACGAAATAATAACTAACACATCTCTACCTATCGAAGTTAAAATGAAATAATCCAATTTAGGATAAAGACAAAAAATACAATAAAAAAATTAAACTAAGCAGCTAAACATTTTATTTTTAAATGCGCTTGTGCAGTTTTCGACAGTTGAAAACGAAAGTTTACAAAATTATATTACTTCCTGAACCAACTGGAGTGTTAAGTAATTCCAGGTTTATAGTATTCATTGTATAATATTGAATTATTTATCAAAAGCGATATCCCTTTCTATGCTATCGCTACCAGCTTCATTTCGCACTTCCTTCCACTCGAAAAGCCAACGCCACCGAATCGCGAAACCTTTAAGGGCTCTCGCACTCTTGAACGCTCTTCAATAAGACAATGGATCACAACAACTACTCTCACGTATACAATATCGCCCTCAAAGGGTCAGTTAAGCCCTTAATTAATAGCAGACAGGGACGGAAATATATGGTATGTAGGGTTACTCACAATTTTATTTTATCCGATTAAATGCGTATAATAATATTAATTTAGAATATTACTTATTTAATAAAATATGGTTTTCAGTGAATAAAATAGTTTTCACAATGTACAAATATTTAATGATTGAAATTTTTAAATAGCAAATGTTAAAAGTAGAGAAATATTCCGTTTTTGTTTCAACATTATCCGAAGTCTTTTCAACATTACGAGTACTTAAAGTTATTAAATCTGTTTTAAGTCTTACTAAACTAAACACGATCGCTTATCAAGTGACAGTGCAATCAGTTTGGCTGTTGAATTAAAGATCTTATCATTTGAAATTGATAAAAATCCTTTAATGGTAACCCTATTCATTTGCGCGCGAAAAAGAGCGCGCAATACAGATTATAACCCACCCCATAGAGTCATCGGACCGTGCGCGAAGTTTTTGCAAATTTAAACCTCCTTTTTATTTTTTAGCCTGTGAGAATACTTTCACAGTCTAGTGCATAATCGTTGACTTTTTCTTTTCTAAGCAAATGATCACGCTATTGTTACTAAGGCATAAGTTGTTGGTTGTTAATGGTTGGTAAGTATTTAAAAAAAAGGCTTCGACATTTTAATTTCTAAATTGTTTTATCAAATATCACGTTGCAATAAAAAGCACTTAAAATGTTTAATTTTAAATTAAACATTTTAAGTGCTTTTTATTGATTAAATTCTGAATAATAAAGTGCTTTTTACTTAAAATGTCCTCAAATAGCTACTAAAAGTTTTTTTACAATGAATATGTTTTTTGATTCAAAATATTCATGCAATATTAATTAAAATAACTGCGGTCATATGCAATAAAAATTATCCCCAGTCCCAAAGTCAACAAACAAAACATTAATTCCCTACTTGAAATTCCTTTCACATGCAAATTGCAAGACAATCTCTTGTCTATGGTTGGTTTATAAAAAATAAAAACAAATCGTAGCCATCGAGACAATAGATGTATAAGATTGACATCTTCAAGGTGGTGTGAAAAGATTTTGAACTCTACATGTAAAGAATAAGTGTGGTATTTACTTTTGACATATACTTCCTGGCGTTAACCGAATTGTAAAATGTATTATGATTTTAATTTATTTGTTTAGAACTTTAAATGAGAAGCACGCATCTAATTATCTGACAGAGGGTGCAAACAAAAGATGATGCTATTATTTTAAAACTGCAACTGTTTTGATACTCGGAATTTGAAGATTTCGCAGAATCTTTTTATTCAATATTTATAATCTGAGTCAATTCCCACGAGGAAATATTAATTTACGTAACTGATATTTTTTTATTTCAAATAAATTATAAAATAACGTTCGTTCTTATTTCAAAGTCGAATACACAAACTGCGTGATGTTTAATATACAAAACAGAAATGCTTGATTCTGTGGAAAGTTAACTTAAAAATATATATTTGACGGCAGTGTTTTTTCTTTCTCGGCAAAGAATCATTAACATTCGTTAGCAAGTAATGTTGTTTTTACGAGTATTGTTCTGATTGTGCCCTATGTTAATATGTATGGCTGTGGGTGAATGTATCATCATCAGCTCATTACGTCCCCACCGAGGGCCACAAGCACGCGGGCCCAGTGCGGATTGGACGACTCCATACACAACCTTTGAATCTCTTCACAGGCGCAGGTTTCCTCACGATGTTTTCCTTTACCGTAAGAGCATCGGATAACGTACATATATTTTCGGAAATTCGAAAGCACATTGGTACCTGGCGGGATTTGAACCTCAGCCCTCCCGGTAGGATGCCAACAGTCCACACCATTGAGCCACCGACGGGGAATGTATGAGCATTTATAATAATAATTATTAGATATTTATGAAATCGCATGTACTCCTTACAAAACATACAATTTAAACTCTATATATTTATATACTTATATATTATAAATTTATAAACTTATATATTTATAAAACTTTTAGTTATTTGCTGTTGTTATGCATTTGCATAACAAGCAATAACTAAAAAGTTTTAAGTTCCCAAATCACAAAAAAAAACTACTAAACCTTCCAAACGTTTAGTAGAAAAGTGCAACTGGAAGTTTTCGCAATAACTAGTTCACAATTACAGCGATGGTAATGGCTGTGTTTACCATAACCGTCTTATAAATTGACATGAGCAATTAAAGTGCAACACATTGATATAATTGGCACGCTTAATTATCAGTTTCTACATGTTACGAGTTAAGTAACACTTTTAATTGGTTTATTCAGTAGTAAATATTAACGGGTGTTTAATTTAAAAATACTATGTCAAATATGTGATGTGTATAAATCTTTATTGCACATATAAAAAGGCGTATCAAGGAGAACTTAATGTCGTTACTTTATTTAAACTTTGAGTGGTTTTCATTACCTTAGTATAACCAATAGTGATTTGAATTACAGATCTTTACTAGATTTTCACTATGCTAATTTTTTAAGCCTAAGCACCATTGAAATGTACATAAAGTACATACAGCTCAAAGCCTCATAATTTTCATATTAGCATTTCAAATTTATTACTGAACCCAGTCAATTCTATTCTCAATTTTTTTTAAATAGTTTTTGGGACATCCGCCTAGTTACTTCTATTGAATGAAAACCGTTTGGTGTAATTTTTAAGATGTTATCAACTAGGAAAGGATCCGGGTTCGTTTCCCGCGCAACACAAACTTAACTGACTCATTAAATTGCATTTAATTGAAAATAAACTTTCTAAGATGTCCTACTAAAACTGTTGTACTAAAAACCCGTGTCCAATACAAACCGGACTCCATAAACTAACATTCAATTTTGGAATCCAATTCTTACAAAATACCATTTTGTTTATCTATACGTGTGTCCCTTTCTATTCTGGGCGATTTATATATCGCTATCCTACTTATTCACGATTGCCAGGTGTCACATAAATCACCATGGTTGGCCTCCTGACCTCCGGGTTTCGTGGATTAAGGGATTTAGTTCCCAGGCCTGGAAGACGTCTTACTAATGTTTGGGGTTGGCTAAGCTGTTTAAATTAGTTTATATTCAATGAGGAACTTGCTTGAAGTATTAGAATTTAGAGTTACCAAATTTGAAAAAAGTTCTCCTCCACTTAGAATAAAACGTTTTAGAAGAGAATTTATTACTATAGTAAGTATGCTTTGAGTTTTGGTACTATATAGTAAAATATATTTTCTTACATATATTTTATATTTTATTTTATTATGAGCAAAATATATTTTAAATTGACGAACACAACGACGATCAGTGAAACAGAATTCCTCGGACTAGCCAGCAATGTGAACATGTCCGAAGCTTAATATTTACAATAAATAGTATCACATCAATAACTGTCATTCGCAGGTCGTCAGGTAGCCGTTGTAACTTAAAACTGGTTTGACAAACCCTTTTTCACAAACGCCGCCATTTCTGAAAAGTCACGCTTGAAAACGTGTTCCTATTTCAAAAAAGTTCCATTTTAAAGTCGACAATAGACTATAGAGTTAATATTTTTTGCACTAAGAAAAAGACGAAGGAAATAACGGCATGCAGCCACGCATTGTTATGTGAAATATCGCCTTTCAAGGGGGACTTGCGATTATCAAATGGAATATACTACATTTTTTTTAATCGTAGGTTAAATATCGGAAGAGGTTATAAAATTTTACTGCTCCGTTATTGAGTGTAGACAATCTTTTCAATTTGAGTTGCGTAATAGTGAAGAGTCAGTAGTTTAATTTTATAGCCTCTGCGGACACGTAATAAAGTTGTTTGGTTCCTTAACGCGGGGAAAATATGAGCTTTTGATGAACCTTTTATAGAATACTTAACTTTTTACCATGAATTTTATTGCACCACCTGTTGTTCCGAAAAAATGCGGAATTGGCTGAGTGTCATTATAATTTATATCAAATTCCACATTTCATCGTACTTGATTTACATTTGTGTAGTGTTCGCTAAACATTATGGTACCAATAAATACAATAAACATATGGTATAATTATATTGCGGTATTAAAAATAAATCTCTTCAAGTGCAGAATGTCAAAAGTTTTTTGACATTCTGCATTTATTATATTATTTTTATTAAATATTAGGAAATAATGATTAAAGGTAGCAATTTTAAGGATCATACGAACAAACAAACTTTAAAAAGAACTCTTATTATGCTTTTTTTATATTCTTATTAGACGGATAAACTACTCTATTTTTCATTGATTGAAATACGCTTCCTCAAAGTGACTTGCTACATTAAAAAAATACACCTCACCCCACCTATAGAATTACCTAACGAATTATTTCTCAATACGCAATCAAACATATTGAGATCGCCCTCGGCGCTCGTAAATTCCCACAACCCGCCAAGGTGCGATTGTTGTCAAAAATAAATCATACCATTTACATTTTGAAAAAAAAACTAGATCAGGACTCCTTGCCAGTTAAGTCAAACCAAAGAGGTTGGGATGCCATAAGACAGCTGCCAGGTGACCTTTCGAACCGTACATGGCATTTTTTGCACACTTCCTCAAACAACAATGGTTAGACGACAATGGCGGGGTGATCCAGCATCTTGCCTGCTCCAGATTACATGACAATGATGTTATTATTAAATTTCTAGAAGGCGAAATCTGTAAGCGATTGTGGGAACAATCGGAATTTCGAGTATGGGTGCCGAGGCATCTGTTTCTTTTTTTTAATTTTAATAAACAAAAGTCCACTTTTTTTATTTATAAAGATAAAAAATGTTTTCATTCGTCTTCATAGATCTTGAAAAAAAACTTGTAATAATAATTTGACACAAAACTTTCGAAATATGTGATACAGAGTAAAATCAATACTGAAAAGGTCTCGGAAAAATCAAAGTTTTTTACCTTAGTTGATTGGCATAATTCACAGATTTCTCAATACAGGAGATGGGGCAAGCCGTTTAAATTGCGACAACTGTAAGCTTAACGAGCATACACTGGCTACCAGTTTACGCTCTGTGAGACAAGTCAAGACGCACGAATATTAGAAGAAATTACCGTTTTTTCCAAAATGCCATCGTGTGCAATTGTAACATGCCATCATCGCAATGAATCAGTAAATTTACCAAGAAATATAATAACTTTTCACAAGTAAGAACCGAAAAGAAATTGCGACACTGGGACTGCCTATAAACTTGGCGGCTTGTCCAGTCTAATGTATATTCTGATGTCTGTGGCATAATTACATAATATTTGACCCAATGATTGGCAGTTCCACTCAGTAATAAAAATATGAAGAACACTATTTGGGTATATCATAAGCATAGGTACTCGTAAATTTTTTACATCAATACGAAAATTAGATACTTAATTACTTTACAGTAAATGATTTATGTACATAAATATCTGTTACTTTTATAAGTTTCCAGTTTTGCCAACCGAACCCGAAAAAAATTTTCGTACATAAGCAGCTAAAAATTTCGTACTTTGACTTTAGAACCTCGTACATCTAAAAAAACGCTTTCAACATTAAAAATACTAAATAAAATAAAAATTTTGCCAGCTTTATTAAAACAAACATCAATTTGTGTTAGAGAGATTAACACGGAGGACAAAATGTTTTATAAATCGTTGTTTTCTCGGTTGACATAGCTAGACAATGATTGCCTAAATGCGACCAATGGTTTTTGTGTATAAAAGTTTAAGTTCTGATGGATTTTACTAGTTTTTCATATGAAGCATGGTCACGTTACAAAATCTCGTACAAAATTGTACGAGGTTGAAAGTGTCCTCGTACCTCGTACGGAAGACCCTAAATCTCGTATTTGTACGAGGAACATACGTTGGCAACCCTGAAGTTTCCCAAACAAATCTCATAGTTCTATTCATATAATACAATTATACACTTATCATGCTACTAATATGAACGTACAAATAATATACAAAACTCTACGAAACCTAATGGCTCTAATCACCGAAATCATGCAATTTTATCAGAAAGTTGATACTCTGTAAACTTAACAAACTCTCCCACGACCATTACGTTTTTTTACTGCTTGGAATTAATTAACGGAGAAACTCCTGGATAATTTTACGGCACACGATTTCATTCTAAATGTCTTTCGGTGGCATTCCTACCCTTAATTACACGACCTTGTTAACAGCATAATATATAAAACCGCAATGGCTTTTTAAAAAACAAGATGGCCGATGGTCGCTCTAGCGTGGCGGTCTTTAACGAAAGTCATATTCGCCGCAATAATGAGTGATAAAAATATGATACTGATACGAGGTGTGTTATTTCCACCAGTAACATAATATACCTTTCTTAGTCAATCTCTTCAAAAGGATGAACTTTATACTTTTAAGTTATTATTTTATATATGGCAATGTTTAAGTGCCAGGATCGGTCTGCGAGGAAGTCATCTGGTGTATCACGATGATGACGATTTAATACTCCTTAAGGATACTGTGATTAAGACGATTATGTTGATTTAAACCATGCTTGAGATTAAGACTAAGATCTTTTTATGCTTACACTATGAAAACGTGACTACCTGCGGCCAAACAAACTGCAGGATAAAAAAGGAAACACAAAGATAGTTAATTGACATTATGCTCAATCATAATCAGCTCATTCAGGTCGAGCTACTATAAATTAATAAAAAAATATGTCTGCCTTAGTCGTCAACGGGCAATGCGGATAGGCGACTTCACGCACGCCTTTGAATTCTTCGTAGGCGTGCGCAGGTTTTTCAGATATTTTCCTTCACCGTAAGAGCGTTGGATATAGTAACGTCATATGTTGAAAATTTAAAGACATTACGTGGGGGATTTGAACCTGCACGTACAGATCTCAAGGCAAACAGTCACACCAATGAGCACAGCACTCTATTGGCTACAATTCATTAAGTCAATAAATGTCAAATCAAAATACAGTGAGCTAAGGCGCATTTTCACTAAGTTTACCAAATACGTTTAGGATTTTCGCATTCTATTTTTGTGTCAATTTCTTATTTCAATTGCGTAATTCAATAACACCCAACAACCAGAACAACAGTGGGTCAACAACCACCCTCGCAATATGCTACGACGATTGTATTATAATTTATAATGTTATCTATAATCTCACCATATGGTAGCGGTAACGTCGACTCAGTAGTTGAAGCTTCCGTAAGGGGTTTCAACAATGTTGAAGTTTGAAAAACTTTGGTCAATCACGGATTTGTCATAAAGCTGTTTTGGAAGATGTATAAATAAATAATAAATGGTGTACTAGCCGAATTACTCAACATTGACACAAAATGGATGTCAAAACATTTTAAAAATATTTTAGCATAGAACATACAAAACAATATGCTGTATGTCCCTAAATCTATAATATAAAAATGAATCGCAAAATGTGTTGGTAAGCGCATAACTCAACAACGCCTGGACAATTTGGCCAATTCTTTTTTTAAAATGTTCGTTGAAGTCCAAGGATGGTTCTTACGGCGAGAAAAAATCGAATAATTGCCGGGCAAACCCTAAAAACAGCCCTTTTCTTTTTCACATACAAACGTTTTCTAATTAAAACGTAGAATCAATTTGAGCTTTATTGCTATTATATATAAAGTTCATTAAATTACTTACTTTTAAATGTTTATAGTGTTTTATTTAATTATTTTTAATTCACAGAATTATTACCAGGGTGACGGTTCTGTTCAGGATAATTTTTGCAAAGAATATGAAAAAGGTAGGAACAAACACTGCCATATTACAATTTTTCTGACAGGACGAAGTCTGTCGGGTCAGCTAGTATTCTATAAAAAGCTTTAAAACTACACTACATATTTGGATACGAATTCATATCCAATTGGTTACGTTATTTACGCTTAATAAATTATATAATACATTTTATGAAGTTTGCAGCATGGAATTTTGTTGAAGTAAACACTACCAATTGAGATTTTGATTTCATATTAGAGCAAAGTTTAACAAGGGAAAAGTTACATCACTCGTAAGTAGCTCTTACGTTAAAAGTCGCTTAGAGTGCAATGCAATCTCATTAGCAGATAATATCGTAATGAAATTATTCGTTGAAGAGCCAAGGTCACTGACATTGCTCTTAAATTTGAACGCTGAAGTAGTAGTGGGCTGGTCATGGCTCCAGACAGAAAGATGTTTAATGGAATCGAAACGTGATGTGGTGATCTCGTTTCAGCAAGCGAAGCAAGGGACATCCGGCGGCTTGATGGATGATTTGAGGAAAGTCGCTAGTATAAGTTAGATGCAGGCTACTAGGGATGGTTGCGCTGATTGTTGTTTTATTAAATATGTGCGATGCGAACGTTGAAGTATTGTCTTCAACTTGGTGATAGTATAAAACGTTAGATTAATTTTAAAAAATAATATTTTGTAAGAAATTGCGTCTGTTAAACTTAACAAGCCAGTTTTGCAAAACAAATACTAAAACATTTTTACAATAAGCTCACTTTAGTCTTTCATCAAAATAATTGTACTGTACTATTGTGTTAGTTGCATAAGTGCCGCTTATTAATTGGTCATTCATTGAAACACAATATAAAGGTCAATAGCACTCCAATACATACTAATTGTGCGTAATTAGAAGCACTTACCGAGGCGCCTGCGCACAACAGCTGCGTAAGGCGGGGTGCGTGGCGCACGCGCTCGGTCAGGTGATAGATTAAAACTTTTTGTTTTTTTCTTTATAAGACGTGTAGTGCAAACTTTTATATTTCAGTTAATTGTTTTTCAAGAATTAGTACTAGGCGGGCTTAGTCGTCAGCGGGCCGAGTCGAATAGAGACGTGGCGGAATTTGATCCCGCATTTTCCAGATAGGAGGGCAACGTCCACACTAATATCCTGATGCCCCATCAAACATGACTAGAGAAATCGAGTCGTATCCTACTACAAGAGCTCAACGCAATTAACGGGTAAACACATTCTTAATATCAGCCGATGCTTTTTTTTTCGAACTGAACTGCTGCTGTTGGCCGCAGATAGCTTTACAGTTTACCAATTGGGAGCGCGATGGCTCTCAGCCTTAAATTTAGACAAGAGCCAAGGCGCTTCATCATAATATTTTGGTCACCCATCCGTCCTCAATGCGTTAGTTACAATACGCTACAAGCCTCGTAGATTAGTATGATGATTAACATTTCAACTAAGCTTCTTTAATCTGTCAAAATGACGTATTTTCATACGTTTTGTGGAAATAACAAAGTTCACGCAAATTTTTGTTATTTATCAATTGACCCTCTTTAGAACTGTTTTCTTAATGAAGTATAGTGATTTAAACTCAAAATATCTTTATTCAAATAAATCCTTTACATAGACTTGAATCGTCACATGTTATCATTATATTTTATATATGACTCTACCACCGGTTCGGAATAAGTAGGATCTTCGAGAAGAGCCGGGAAGAAACTCGATAGTCACTCTATTAAACTTTTCATAACATTGGTTACAGAGTTTTGTACTTTACACACAGAGCTTAACAGTTATTTAAGAAAAGATTTTGTAGGTGGAACTCTGTGTGCAAGACCTTTATCCGATAAATATATTATTCGTCGATAGTTTATTAACCTATTTTCAAGGGAATTTTTCAAATTAATATTCGTGAGAGGTTAATCATAAAGACAGCTTTAGTAGCTAATTTCATGATAATGTGTTTCAGATTTAGTTTTGAATTCAGATATCATTTCATGAGCAAAATGCCAATGAGTTGCAGGTGCGTGCGCAGGGTGCGTCTCACAAGCAGATGTATTGTGACTGACATCTGTGATAAAATAATTTTGCGGAAGAACTAATGCGCCAATTAAATTTTTTATAAGATTTTCATCATTAGTGCCCTTAATAATAGTTACCCGAAAAAGAAGGCGATTAGACCTTAATTGTCTACCTAGTACACTACTACGCCATCGAGTTTTCTTGTCATCAAGTTAGGTTGCTTGTAGGTGGTGAACTCGGTACTGAGTCGTATAGGTAGGCACCGTAATGCCAGATATCGTCCCGTGAAATAGAAGTGTTTTGCGCTTCTGTGTTTCGTGATGAGGGCACTATAGCTAGTAAAATTATCGGGTAGTAATGTCAGGTGTCGGGTGCAGTGCGGCGTTCATTGAGAATAAAAACTGTTTATCAGTTGTTGGTCTCGATAAATGCCGCTGTCATGATCAAGCGTATCAATTACCATCAGGTGAGCGTCCTGACCATCCTGTACAAAGTGTACACGGACGGTCAGGACGCTCGTACGTAACATTTCAAAAAATTAAATAGAAATAAAAAATATCGAACACTTTGCACACTGACTGTACCAGTACCAATCAAAATCGGACAGTCACCATCAAAACCTACTTCAGTCTCGTTATTAATTTATAACGAATGTACAAATTTGAATTTTCGCATATTTTACGGGGCGTTTAAAAAATTCCTACTACCAATATGGTACCATTGGGGGGGTCAGAAGGTTGCATTATTCATGAGCAGCGCCACCTGCCGCCCAACCGACATATAACATTCGGCTTAAAAGGAAAACTGTAGAGCGTTAGGCTTTACGCACCATTAGTTTGAATGGAATTAAATGTTTGTGGTTGTTTCGTTTGTACCATTGCTCGTGAAGGTGCATATATATGTAATGTTAATAATGAACGTAAAAATATATTATGAATAATTAATTATAAATTTATATCTACCACCAAAATATTGGAATGAGTTTCGTTAAGGTCCTAGTTTTTTATATTCTATATCATAATAAATATTTTAGGTGTATAACAAATGCTTAACAATCGTAACAATTTAAATACTACTTAGTACTATTTTTAATCTAAGAATACCTATTCTTAATACAGAAATTAAAATAATATGTAAAATACCTTTTATTTTTACTTTCAACATAGTTACATCTGTATAAGTTTTAATTACTCATATACGACGGAAATGTCAGGGAAATAAGAACAAATCTAATTTAATTACTGACTAATGGATAAAATCATGNCAATAAAAGTTGCGCGCAGATAAAGTTAAGTCGTCTGCAACTAAGAAATATAAGTATTGCAAAAGGTCGGTGTTCTCATACTCGTACTAGCTCACTGTTGCTCTACAAAAATAAAATTGAATCGCTGCAACCTTTTCACAATATTTTTAAAGATGCAGATCACTTTCAAATTCTAAATGGGTAAAATATCCGTTCAGAATTTGGCGCAAGCCGGTTGACTCGCATTCAATTTATAAGCCCCATTTATCTTTCTCCAAACTTTTATCAATTGGCAAAAAATTGCCTTAACGTCGGCATACAGTCCAGATTTCTCATACAGAAATGTTAACAAAAACTTTATAAGATCACTGATGCATCGTACGTTCCAAAATTCAATTCAAAAATTGAATCGCTAAAACATGTTCCGTTCCATTCAAGCAGACATCTTGGACGTCGTCTGTTCAATGTACAGTTACAAATTCACATTTTGCGTAAAACTAAACCTTATTTCGAGGTTCGTTCGGAAATCGACGGAGATCGAACGGTAAAGCGTTTCAAAGAAACTTTTTTGTTCGCGACCCCTGTTTCGCGAGACGTGCATTTGATATTAAAAATGCTCCAGAAGAAATCTTAAATTCAATAGTAATTTGCTGTTGAATAGTAAGGGAGAGGATAATGGACCGAGTCGTACGCCCTGTTTTTGCGGTGTTGTATTAGTTCGCGAATTCTCCAGGGTCGTTTTGTGTACACACTGGTTTTCGAACTCAGCATGTGACTGTCACAGGACGGTCGGTATGAATGCGCGCCAAAATCATAATTACACACTCAATTTGGTAGGCAAAGGAAATATATGAGTTATTGCCTACAGCGTAACCGAGATGAAATCAGCCGTTTTGAACGATGAACAAAAGATTGTAGAAAAATTTCGGAGTTAGCATAACAATGTTCTTGTATGTGTCTGAAGTCGGCAGTAATCGTGATTGGCGGTATAATTAGATTAACGTGACGTTTTGGTAGTACTTACGAGTTTAAAGTGAATTTAATTTGAATATGAAATACCAATTAGGGGAACTGAATTCGGCGATTATTTAAAAACCATTATTATGCTCTTAAACATAGTTTAAAATTGTAATGAAAAACTACACCGCAAATTATGTCCAAAACTTATTATTTTTGTTGGACATCCTAGTTACAATAATTATTGGGCGCAAGCATGCACTTAGTGATTCGAAACTCATTTCTGAGATAAAAGGTTACGTAGGATACGAGTGCCAAGACCCAAAATGTCTTTCATAATAAAATTTAAATAAATATTTTCCAAAATCCATCCAGTCCAGAAAAAAATGCGTTTCGTGAGGGGATTTCTACCGAAATCTATCCAACGACGAAATGAATCATGCTCAGTATTTGCAGTAGTAATATAGTAAAACCTCTTTATCTTCCAACTCGTATTCACAGTAACGGTAGAACAAATCGTGACGATCATCGTCAGACACGGTCATTCCAAACTCATGATATGGGCGTTAGCAACCGTTAGCATGTGCTATGGTTATCAGGTAGTTCCGATATATTTTTTTTATGTTACGAAGTGAACGGGACGGTCAGAACGCTCACCTGATGGTAAATGATACGCCTGACCATGACAGAGCGGCATTGAAGGAGACCAACAACTGATAAACAGTTATTATTCTCCCTAACGCCGCACTACGCCCGTCACCCGAACAACAGTTGTTAGGTCTCTTTTACCCGGTAATTTCACTAGCTACAGTGCCCTCATCCCGAAACACAAAAGTGCAAGCACTCTTATTTCACGGGATGATATCTGGCACTGCGGTGGTACCTACCTAGACGACTAAAACCGAATACGGTATTCTGCTATATAATAATCTCGAAATACTACATCACTCGAATTATTCGCAATTTGAATTGGTTGACGTTACAATTTTTAGCTACTGTCTTATATTGAGTCTTCTTTTTAAAATATTCTTAAAACGCATGCAGCATCAATTACGCTGATTCGATTAGATTTTTTTGCAGTAACCTTGATTTCCTTGAAAAGATGTCGATCAATGTTGTTTTTTCTTCCAATTCCGACTACTGGTTTCATTGGTTTCATAGATAAATCGATTTAGTTCTCTACCCATGATTTAGGACTTTTTTTTATATTTTTTGCACAGTTACCCATACGCACTTTTATACGCTGGTATAGGAACTATCATATATAAATTTAAAAGCCAACGACTGACATCATGCTTATTTAGCTAATGAAATTATTCCTAACAACACTTACCTATATTGTTTGTATAATAATATGTATATTTATGTTTTTCTTTAAAAAACGACAGCACGACCGAGTGACCAAAATACCATTTCTCAAATACAAAGGCCGCCAATAAAGTTCGAATGGTGTAGTGTTGTGTGTAATGTTGAAGTCGGTGGTAGTAAACTTAAACGCAGCAGTAAACATACTTCCTAAGAAAATACAATAATATATGCCGCATAGACTGGGTATAACTGTTCTGATTATCGGCTTTCATTGCTAATGTCGAATACGTGTCGAGTGAGACATCTTAGATCTAGTATCTTATTATCATAATATTTATTACTATTTATTGTGTGTGTTATCTATATAAAATCAGTTATACTCCTAGGTCAGTCGTTAGTCATAGCACTTATTAATGTTATTATTTTTTGTTCCAGAATCATCATGTTGAAGTGGGCTGTGTATGGTAAAAAGAACCAAGACGTTCGCACTGACAATGAAGAGGAGTCAGACCATGACCCATATAATAACAACGTGCGAAGATCACTTGACGCTCAGTCAGTTAAGAAAAGCAAGAAACCCACTAGATACCAAAGACGATCATTAGGAGCGAATGCAGTTAGAAAAAATAATATAAAGACAGTAGATAAAGAAAATTTTAATTACATTGGTAACACTCCGAATTACTACAAAGAAGGTTTCATCAAGAAATCTGAAGGACTAGCCTTAAAGGATGTCAGCAATATTACCCCTTCATCCACACCGGTGAAAACCTATGAACGAAGAAAATTGTACCTTAACGGATCGAAAGATGACATACCACCTGATTTACCTCCAACACCACCAACTTATAGTAGACGAGTTCGTGAAGCTAAAAAAAAAATTAGAAATGACAAGTACAAATATGGAGAACTTTAGAAGAGATACTTGCATATAAATCAGAAAGAAGAATAAAGAACATCGATAGAACTCAATTAAGCTCTCCGAAGTTAAGTCATAGCACCTCAGAACCGTCATTAAATGAGTTATCTAAAAGACTAGGTGCAACTACTGATAGCAATAGGAGTTCCTTTTTAGTAAGTAAGAAAGTGGGAGGCTTTCCTATTAGTACAACCAAAACTTGCAGTGAAGGCTTAGTGGAAATAGAATATGATAAGGATTTAGTGATAAATTGTGTAGAAAAACCAATAACCTTAAATCATAATAGGGATAAAACTACTTTGCCTATATTTGGGCATCACATATTTATGGAAAATCCTTTATATTTTAACAAAACCGAAGGTGTTAGCATAAGACCTTTAAAAAGAACGCGAAAGAAATCGAATGAATTCGAAAGTTCTTTTAAGTCTCCAACTGTTGACAAAAGGGACGCTCATGCTTTAGTGCGAGATGGTTGTTCACCTGTATCAATAACTCCACTGTCCATTAAGTTGGCTGCGCTTAGATTTAGCACTATGAGTACACATAGTAAATCTCAAAGAAAACCTTTCACTAATGACGTAACAGAATATTTCCCCAAAGTAGAAAATCCTTTTACTATACCACTGAGGGATGAAGAAACATCTGCTGAAATGGAAAACAAATTTATTTTAGGCAAAGACTCCATAAATAATGAAACAGAGTCAACAGTGTCTACAACGCAAATGGGAGATGTAACTCTTGAAAGAATGATTGAAGACATAAAAAGCACGAAAATTGTAAAAACTAAACGAAGGATATTGAATAATATCCTAGAACCGAAACTAACTGTCGAAGAAGAAATTCCACCATTGGAAGCCGTAAAAGATTTATTTGTTAATCCACAAGCAGAAAACAAAGCTAATTTGATCAAAGAAGCACGATATGTTAATCTATCGAGGGAAAATTCCGTATCTCCTATGAGCACTCCTACCAAGAAGAAAATGCCTGTTCACAGAGTTAATGATAAATTATTAAAAACTTGCCAATAGGATGTTTTATTTTAGACGACGGTGATGGTTATAATGAAAGAGAAGTATGCACTCCAGATTGTATAATTGAAGCGAAATCAAGAATAAGGCACACAGAAAATAATAAAAAGTTATTAGGTAGATCACAATCAATGAATATATCTTATCAAGAGAAAAGTAATTTAGGTTTATGTACAGTTTCCTCGGAATCCACTCCAGATTTATTAGCTGCTATTCAAAGTAATAACAATATTGCATTACGCAGACAAAGGTGCATTCGTAGAAAAAAAATCAACAGTAAGTAACGAAAGTTGTAGAAAGCCTAGACAGGTGGACATCAAATCAAATTCATTTTTAACGCTTGAAATGGGCCTACCTAGTCCAGCGATTGAATTACAGAATGTATCATTCTGTGAGCCCTTGAGCTCCTCGGTGAGCAGTTTATATAGGCATGGTGATAAGCGGGATGATATTCAATATGATAATATTTCAACAAAATCGAACGTATCACACAGTAGCCTTATGACCCTTGAACCTTCATCGCAAAATAAACGTTCGAGAGAGCTTTTTGGCCTGACTCTAGAAAATGGGATTCCAAGTCCAATAACACCAGTTGCAAATCTAAAACGATCTAGCAACGTTTTAAGTGAGGAGAGAGCACATAAAACGAGTAAGCTTGACGAGGAAATGCTTCCAACTGATACTGTGACTCCGGTGATCGAGCATAAATCTTCAAGAAGATGCTTGACGTATTCTCCAGAAGAGTCCAGTATTAATAGTAGTGAAGAAAAAAGAAGAAGTGTGGCGAGCAATCGATTAGAGCGTAGTACTGATCGGTTTCAAGCACCAAAGGGTACTATAGACTTAGAAATTGTAACTAGGAATAACGTCATAGACGTTCACGGTGAGTGGTGACTATCGACCCCTTTTTTATTAGATTGCTTTATTTTTCTAATAAGCCATATATAATATCAAACCTATTTTGTTTTAGTGATCCGTTGCCGCGATCTTCAACGATCTTCCGGAAAAACGGATGACATTAATGCTTACGCAAAGGTTAGTATATATTTTTTTACATCTTTATTAAACTTCATCTTTATTTTTCTTTATTAACAACAACTGATAAACAGTTATTATTCTCCATCAACGCCGCACTCCACCCGAGGCTACAAATATTCTCTTATACCCGGTAATTTCACGAGCTACGAGAACAGTGCCCTCAACCCGAAAAACAAAATTACTATATTAAATAATTAATATCAAATTCTTGCGACACTTCAGTTGTTTAGGTTCGATCTTCTCTTCCATTAGGATAGTCTGTGCTCAAGAGCAAGCCCATCATAAAAAAGAAAAATCTCTTTAGATTAATGAGTATATTGAATTGAATAATTTAGCAACTAAACAAATACCGATCTTATGTAACTGTCATGATTAAATATCAGAATCGGATAGTAATTAAAATTTAACGAAATAGTATACTTTGTTATCCAATTACCTGTTCGTATCAACTTAACGAGATAATTACAGTATTTCGAACAATGGCTATTAAAGGGTATCCTATAATTATGTTACAGGTGGTAATTAGTGGTGTAGCAGAAACAGCTATTCCCACCCAGAGATCGATATTCCAGAGGACGTCTGTACTCTACGGGAAGAGGGAACCCGAGTTTCAAAGACATCTAAGGCTACCTTTGCCCACCAAAGTCTACGACAACCAAATGCTTTACATCTCAGTTTGGCACAGAGATAAGAAATACAGGTAGGTTTTTTTATATCAATCCTTTTTTTATTTGGATTCCAGAGAAAGTTGACATTGAGTGTGTCCGTTAGATGTAGCGTGTTCCAGCAGTAATAAAATAAGAATAATATAAAATTTAAATTGTTGCCCTTCTTCTGTCAACCGGACTAATAACCGAAATATAGCTACATCATCAAATAAATAAATAGATATCCACTGAGTTTCACACAGCGCCATTTAGGCCCAGGTTAAGTGTGAAGCTGTATTACAGGTACTAAACAATTGGTAAACACATACAAATTATACATAGAAAACACTCAGACCAATACAACTGGACATGTTCATGTACACAACTGTTTGTACTGCCTGGGGATCAAACCCGGAACTTTTGGTGAAGTGGCGTCTCAACCATTACACCAAAGGGGTCATTCAAAAGTAAGATCTATGACAGGACACAGGTCTTTCCACAGCATCGCCATGTGGAGACGGGGCCGTAACTGACAATACAGTCCCAGTGCAGATTGGTGGATTTTATCTACTACTGTGCCAGCTGGTAACTTTTTCAGTACCACTGGGTTAGCGTGCCTTTCGAAGCAAAGAAATAATAAATCATCCATATATCTCATCACTATTTAGTAAAGATGTGACTAAAACATTTAATTTTATAACTTACGTACTCATAAAGAAAATTCTTCATGCCACATTTTCGTTATATTCCTGATTTTGTTACGGTTTTTTGGATGCCTGCTAAAAATAATTCGTAAAATATTTTTTTTTAATTAAATTGTAGCCCAAAAAGCTATACACTTAGTAATATAATTGTGGACTGCTCCTTTAATAAATAAATGAGTGGAGAAGAAAATTGGAACAATACAAGACATTCCACTGAAAACTGTAATGTCGACATGAAAACGTTAAGATATTAAAGGTCACGGCAATGGGTATAGGTATAGAAAATTCATTAAATATTACATGGACTTCGTAGTGTACGGGAGTGCTTAGTAATTTATACTGTTTCGACGCCAGTACGTGGGGAAAGGTTTTATTAAATACGAGTCTTAAACCGTGACATGAAACTACACGTTCCACTTTTACTGGGAAACTGTTAGAAGAATATACTTCCATTGTATAATTTTCTATTTCTAACTTTTTCTTTATTAAAAAAATAAACACAGATACAAAATATAATTAAAGCACTAAAACCTTCTCCTGAATGTAACAAATAATTTACCGAAAACCGCATCAAAATTGCTTCAAACGCGAGATAATCGCGGACAAACATACATACATACTAATAGGTCAAACTGAAAACCTCCTAGTTAGAAGTTAGTTAAATTTCCACACCTCACAAGAGTTTTAATAGGTGTTATAGATTGTATCGTTTTTTTTCTGACTAATGACGTTGTCCTTAGATGACCTGTTAGCTGTAAGTAAAATTTAAATTATTTGATACACATAAGGGCATAGTTACTGTAATTCATGGTTTTTGACCACTTTATTAATTTAGTACTCATGAATGTTTATCATGTGAAGACAACGTCGATGTATGATTAAGATGCATAAATAAATTTAAAAATAACATTCATGAACACAGTTTTGCTTTCAGAAGCAACAAGAAGGACTATGTGAAGGTAAAATAATTACGATAAGAATTTATCTAAATATTTATTTAGATATATATCTAAGATTAAACTTAAACAGTCAAACAATTATAACATGATATTATATGGGTATTAACTCTACGTAGGACTCAGCTATATGGGAAATAATTAGAATCATAACTCTGGTTATTATCATTACTAAACCCAATGTTAAGGTCGAAAGTGAACATACAAAATTTATGTCTAATTAAGCTGTATCGTATAATGAAGATATTATCAATAGTAATAAAAGAACAGATAATAAAATACAAACAGACGTTCAAATGTCAGTTTAATAAGTAAACCATAATGTGCGAACGAGCGGTAAGAAACGAGCAATCGATTAACTCGATTCAACAATCGGCAATCATTGCCACTATAATGAGCGTCTAATGCGCTATAAACAGGTTAGGTAGTGTTACGCGACGTCGGCATAGGAACACTGAAGCGTTTTTCACTTTTCCTCCGCTCTCATACATAAGATATTGGGCATGGTGACGCGAAAGGGCATGCGCAATTGAATCGATCTCCGCGGAGCGCAGCCCGGGCAGTCGTGAGTCGGCGGTAATGGGTGCACGTACCAACTCACTCAAAAACACCCCACAAAAGTACGCATTCAAATCCAACGTCCAAACACTGGTGTGGTGTGTGCGTTTTAGTGCTATTCCAAACTAAATTGTGATAGAAGCTGTGTTTTTGATTAGGAGCGTCCAATCGGTAAGGGATATTGGATCGCGATGCATTTTTTTACTTTTTTACCAAATCAAGAAAGTTTTCATTTAGTTTTTCGAAATCATTAATCATGACCTCACGCTCAATATCGACCTTGCATTTGCTTGAATAGATCTTAACTAATCAGTGTACACCATAATTGCATACTATTAAAATTTTAATTTAACTAGTTAAATTTATATGGCTCGTATATCAAATGTAAGGCGTGTTATATGTAATAATTACTTATTAACAAACACTTGCTAGGTAGGACCAAGGTGATCACGCATAACAGATATAAGCGGATAAGTTGGACAAAAAATAACGCCACAGACAAGACACTAGTTGACCTAATTCATAAAAATGAATAGTGTTTTGTAAACTAGTATAATTAATCAAGAAGCTCATTTAGTCTAAGTTTAAAAGGTTTATCCCAAATGCTTTCAAAGACCCTTAGCATAACTTTATAAATTATGTAAAACTCTCTGAATTTAAAATCATCAAGCCATCAATTTCCTCAGTTTCAAAACTATCCTTAACTTTTTACCCCACGACCACATAATTATTATAATTAGAAGTAGTAGTGAAACGTCTTACTGGAGCAGAAAAAAAATCGGTTAAATTATTAAGTTTTTCAGGAAACTCAACTTAAAACTGAGCTTATTAATAAAGTAATATTTCCAAAACATGTTTTAATGAGTTTGCACTATTGCATCTAATGAGACGACACGTGGCCGCGTCCATTCGTGACGCCATTTCTGGAATTGTCGATTACTACGCCATTAGAATTTTTAAAATCTCGTTTCCTTTTCCACGGGCCATTATTTTTTATTACTATTACTCAAGGAAACAAACTATATGTTCATTATATGGGCAATTATATGTTCATTAAAAAAAATCATAAGTGATTTTCTTCATGAATTTAATGGCCTGCAAGTAAAAGGTAATAATTTCTTGATAGATTCATGATAATAATCTTCAGCAGCGTATTCTATCATTAGCTCCGCTTCAACGTCTACAAAGAAACAACAATCAATTTGTTTCCAGATGAAACCAAATTTCTTATATATGCCTTTTGGCCCCAATATCAGTAGTGATAAAATACATGGTGGTGCAGAAAAATTTCACTGACCCGTTGTGACACACATCTGGCACTTGGCCAACTTATCTCCATTACTTTATCATTACGTATGACTTGCATTTTCTTTCAAGCACGTCATTATAAGACACTATAGCGCATTTAGTAGAGACCATGTCTTGTACTTCAAGATTCTGTTTTCCAATCGGTTCAAATACCTGAGTGACGATCATTTGGTTGAACTGTTTAAAAGTTTTCCATGTTCTTTTTCTGACTATTTCTACAGCGACTATGTGTTATTTATGTTATGTCATTATTTAACCATATGACACAAATCATGGCTAAACATAGGCATTCCTCAAATATCGGTTTGCTTTGTAGTTGTATGACGTCCCGCTTGTGAGTGGCAGTCTCATAATACGCTTACCAATACAGAATAAGAGAAATCTTAATTAAATAATGGTCACGTAGGGACACTTAAAGTATAAACTTCTTCATAGCTCGTAATGTGACTCTGAACCGTTAAGGGCCCAAAGTAAAAGACCAGAATTTATCTATTTCAATATAATTAAAAGCTTTCGCCTATTTACAAAACTAATCAGTTAACTGTGAAATAGGTGATAAGAAAGTTATTGCTAGAATATATTTCATGTAAATAATAGTTTTACTTGGTAAATCACGTTCTATCTAAAACTCAATTTCGCTTACCTCCATAATAAGGTCACATTGGAGTTAAAATAAATTATTGAACAAGGTGGAAAAGGAGGCTATATTTAAATTATACTTATTTGTTATTGAAATTGGATGGAAGCTTTAATCATAGCTGGCTACCACTCATAACGTATTGATCAATACAAAAGCTATTAATATAACTTTTTTATTCTTTTTGATAAATGTGTCAAATTTCTAAGTGAGAATATTATTATTAAATTTTTTTTTTAATTTCAACAAGTTATCAGATAATGAACATAAAATACAGACGAAAAATCTTGAGAAACTCTTCCATTTTAAGAAATGTACAACTAAGCATCAAATAAATACACCATAGATCACGAAATGGAATCACAATTTAAGATCTTATTATTAAGTCCTGATCTCTAGATTCAGTTGTTAATTGGCTAGGACCACTGCCGTACAAATAATAAACCTACATACTGAGTCCAGAGCAATTGGTGAAATTAAGGCGCCCACACTGATTACCCTGCGCGACCTCCCAGGTACAAATAAAATTACAACAGAAAGTAATTTAATCAAGCTCTTATTCCACCATTTTTGTACGTACTATTTATAGAGTGCCTCGTGTTTATATAGGCAAACATATTGTACAAACATCGATTAACCTACACTCAATACATGAACGTACGTCTAAAATAGAAATTCGGACCTTACTGTACCGTTACTAACACGAAATACCGTACATATTTGTTAATTCTACAGTGACATGAGAAATATCACATATGAATAACAATTTCAACTTTATTGCTAAAGGTATATAATTTAGCCATAATAGTAAGTTATAGACTATGGAAATAATTCATTTGCTTTCATAAGTACACTTGATATACAATTTCAATTGATTGGTCATTACGATTCATTATAATCATTGACATCATTGCAGGTAGTCAACTGTTTGTTTTTATTAATTTACCATAATACTCTGTACTGATCCAGTGATCGAAAGCCCTCTTGATTTTTGAAATCAAAGTTATATTTGGAAACCAACAAAGCTGCTGTTCTGATGTCCACTGCCGTACAAAGGCCAATGATTAAATTATGGAAAAAACATGATGTAAATGACTCTAATAGTGGAGCCAATTGTCACTGAATAGAGGACTTTAGAAATAGTTTTTTAAAATACATCATATTTTAAGATTACTTTAATATTTCAAAATGACTTACGATTAAGATTAAGCTATTTCTACTTAATCAGAGTTATCATTAGTTTTGAAATATTAATTACATAAAATGCATTTTGGTTTTGTTTCGACAAGTTGTGTTTTATGCCCATAATATTATCGGCTATATAGAAATAGAAATAGATGGAATGAATTTTATGCCTCCACTTCTTTATATATCGAAGCTACTTAAGAGAACTAAGATTAAGAGAACTGAGATTGATTGCAGGTCAGTAATGAAAAACTAGCCAACATTACACCCGTAGGCTTACGAACGATTAATCAAGATACGTTTTATCTCTAATACCCGATGATCTATCGCCAACTTCATTTATTATATGGGCTGAATAATCATTTAGTTACAACTATTGTGATGTTTGCTACAATAGCATTAAATTGTTTTGATCAGAAAATATCGCGAATCAATTAAAAACTTAATATTTTTTAGCGTCTTACCATTCAATCGTTAAAATAACATAATATTTAAAAACTTACTGGTCATTTCCAGTTTGTATACCAGAGCTTGTTTAGTCCAACCAGTTAATTGTTTGCTTTACATTATACACTATGAAGTATATCTTGGATTAACATTTAAATATTATTCTTAGCTTATATGAACTACGAATATTTTCAGTAGTTTCACTTATTATTTCCGCCATAATAGTAATACGTGCATACCTAATACCAGAGTGATAGTGACAATATCAGTTATGTTTTTTTACCCTCACCTGCTGTAGCCAGGAACTCATTCGCTAATCCTTTCGAATTGGTGAGGTTGGATTGGATACCAAAAGTCTTATTTTAGAAGCCTTGTTTCCCCTTCAATCTCAAAGAAGTGGACAGTGTGAGTAATACAATATTAAATGTTTTTTCTTTGATCTTACGTCGTTAGATTTAGAGCCTACTTCACTCGATGTGTTTTGCTATAATCTTAACGCATTACAGGCGAGTTGAATATAGACATAGCTATGAAAGGTTAGGATAGTTAGAAATACAAATAGTAATGCATGCATCGTTTTCCTTCAGTAAACTTATTTACATTAAGAATGATATATTCAATTTTAAATGCAAATCCGTATAGTGTAAGTTCATTATACTTTTAGATTCAATCTTGCGATTATAATAAGCTTAAATAAATATGGTTTTCTTCCACAACTGTAAGAATTTAGTAGTTGTTTCTTAAATAGAATGTACTGTTTGAAAAAGTTCACTATTTAAGAAACCAATAGTTTTAGACTTTATAATACGAAAATAAATTGTATTCTTAATTATTTTAGTGAATTAAAAATACACTCAAAGTTTTGAGTAGAGGTACCTATGTTTTAAACTTTTCTTTGTAAAACGGTTTTAGAGTTGTTTTCAAACTATTATGGTTTCCTCTTTTCTTTTTAATTTTCAAGAAAATTAAAACTCCTATAATCTATCTTGTGATCTATATAAAGATGTTTTATTACTGTATCTGGCAATGGCAAAGTTTCTGTTTAGGTTTCTTTAGTAATAACATTGACCACCGTTTTCGCCACCTGCGATAAGTCCTTTATAGCAGCTTAATGAAGATAATTTAACAGTTCATATATAAACAAATATCTATATATGTAGGTATGTATACCATCTGCTAGATGAGTTGTGAGGGTAGAAAAAGGACCCAAGGTCCTTGAAGTTATTCCTTAATTCTTTAAGTTTAATTGAGTTGGTTCAGGTTCTAATAATTTTACAAATATTAGTACATATTGTTATTTTTCTGATAATTTATCGACGCTTTGTCATATGACAGTGCGAAAAGGGGTTCTTAACGTGCTACTTATTCCTATTGTAATTAATTTCAGGCCACATTTTGTGGCCAAAAATAACACTATTTATCTTAGTACTCGTCAGGGGCATACACAACTTAATGTGTTTACTCACTCGGCGTTTGACGACCGCATCCTAGCCCCCTATTGACAAATTCGATCGTAAACATTGGATTAGAACCTAGGGGAACTTTGGTGTAGGTGTTGTGTTTACATTCGAATCTATTAGTGTTGATACTTTCCAATGACCTTACTGTTTCTAAGACGTTTGAATTGACAGACTTGACTTCAAGACTCACTTGATATAACTGTCTCCGTAAATAGATTTTATATTGTCTTTCTGTAATAAGTCTAGTTTTCGAAATCGCCTTCATTGTAAACCTGTTAACAGCATAGCAGTATTATGATCATAAAAGCATAGTGCCATCATTCTTAAACTTTTTTATCATATAATCTTCGCTCTTATCTATTGCCTTCCACTGTTGCACTATCAAAAATGTCCTCTGGAATTCCCTGGATCACTCATTTAGAGCTAGATTTCCTCTGCTATCTTTAGCAAGGCTCTACCACTGACTTTTGTTATGTAATAATGTTATACATTTCCAATTTTAGACGCTTACTTTACTTTTGACATCTCTCTTCAACCTATTGCAGTCCACTGCTGGACATAGGTCTCCCCCATTTTGCGCCAGACATCCCGGTCCTCCGCCTTTCTCATCCAGCTTCCACCAGCGACCTTTCGCGAGTCGTCGGTCCATCGGGCCGGAGGGCGTCCTACGCTACGCTTGCCAAGACGCGGTCTCCACTCCAGAACTCGTCTGCTCCAACGGCCGTCGGTTCTGCGACATACGTGACCAGCCCACTGCCACTTCAACTTGCTGATCCTTAGGGCTATGTCGGTAACTTTTGACATAAATCCGTGATATTATAATTCTTCTTTACAAGCTTGTTTCGAGCTTTATCTAGAAAAGTTCTTCTAATTTAGTTAGGTTAGTGTACATAATCACATCTAGCTTTCAATTACCAGTATTGCTGTTATAAGTGTTTAGCCCAGTATTAGTGACTAAAAGCCGTCTGCACATACGAATACGAATCGACCGGCGGAGGGGTTGATGTAAAACAGGGCAGTGTAGGTACATTTCCTCGCGTCGTTTTCCCTTTCAAATTATTTTTATGGACTATGTTCGCCGTAATGGTCGGTCGGTCCGTGTTTGTGGCTACATATTTATGTTGCGATACGACGCTTGTTGCCAACTTATTTTGTTTAATGCGCTTTTGTTTTTTTTATGGTGAATATACTTGGAGTAGGTCTAATGGACGCTATTTTATTATGTCACCGTTTGACCTCTTAAGGACACACTTAACTCAGATTTTAAAAGGTTTTTGTCTTACCAAATTTCAGAAACCCAACATGGAAAATTAATCTGAATAATAAATATCGACTGACATTCACACCGCCATCTAGTCTCAAACTAAGCACCTTCCTGTAATATGGGTACTAAACAACGGATGAACATACTTTTATCCTTTTTTTGTAAATACATACATATTTCCATTGAAAATACCCAGTTCAATACAACAGATATATTTATGCAAACAAATTATTGAACCCGGAACCCTTGTATAAGAGCCGGCATCTCAACCATTACACCAAATGGGTAAATCTCTAAATAAAATACTCTGTGTCTCTAAATAATTTTTGCACTGCTGTAAACAATTTTCACGGTTACCTATTTCCCGCGTTTCAATGCAAAGGGCGCGACGCCCTTCGTCACGCCTTAGACAGTAAAGTTTACTCGTACCCTCCAGTGGCCCTTTGTGATCTAGCAATAAACGACGGTTAGCACCGATTACAATATTATAACGAGGTCGTTATTCAACCTTTGAAACCACGGCCTTTTATTTATTTATCTTTGGTACACAGACAGATTACTGTCGTACAGGACATAGATAAAAAAATACATTTAATAAATCTAGACAGCAATCTTTAAAAGTGTACACATCATGATACACTAAAATCTTCTGGAGCAGACAGAGTTACATACACATAAATTAATAAAAATAACAAACAAGGTATACAACTTATTCAATAAAAAATTCATATTATTGGACTAGTTTTGGTCATCATCCTCACCATCATCATTAAAGCCTAATTATGTCCACTGCTAAACGAAGGCCTCCCCTAATGATTCCACGCGACCGATCCCTTGCAGTTGACATCCATCTCCTACCGCGCCCGTTAACCAGGTCATCCGTCCATCTGGTTAGGGGTCGGCTACGCTTCGCTTTCGTTACGTGGACGCCACTCAAGAACCTTTCCGCCCATCAGCCATCGGTTCTACGCACTACGTGCCCTGCCACTGCCACTTCAACTGCTAATCCTCTGGGCTATGTCGGTCACCCTAGTTCTCCTATGGATATCCTCGTTCGGATTTTATGCGTAGGAGACACCTAACATAGCCTCTCCATAGCACGCTGAGCAACCTTCTAGTCTATTCAGGAGGCCCTTAATGAGCGACCACGTTCGTTTCCGTATGTCTAACTGAACACACACTGGTCAAGACTTTTCGTCTTCAGCACTGAGATTTTGGACGAAAAGATCTGCCTTAACTTACCGAACGCTGCCCATCTAATGGATTCGACGAGAACATCTCGAAATTGGACCTACCAATTTGGACTACCTGTCCCAGGTAACATACTCGTCTACAATTCGATTCGATTCAATTCGATTCTGCCATGACTACTATATCATCGGCAAATTGAAGTTGAGTGATGCACTCGCCATTTACGTTGATGCCAAGTCTTTCCAATCGAGCAGCTTAAACATATCTTCCAACGCAACTGTGAACAGTTTCGGAGATATAACGTCTCCCTGTCTCACTACCTATTTTACCTATTTAATATATTACATATTGGATTCGTGAACTCATGGTACGATTACAATAATATGCACATTCATGTGTCATATACATTTTAACTACCAACCAAAGACCTCACAAGGCTGTGTAGCAGTAAGTTCGCCCAGTCCCTATTCGCGTTACCGGTACCTACCCAGTCTCTTTGCTCCCTAAACTTATACTAGGTTCCTACCCCCATGCAACGCTCTAAGCCGACGCTCGCGGCCCATTCTGGGACACGAGCCTAACGTAGCATACATTTTGGACTGAGAGCCATCTGCACTCGCCAATCGTCCGGTTAAGCTGTGAGGCCACTGCGGCCAACAGCGATAAGTCATTCGCTGCCACCAACAAATGGTTCTAACCAAAGGTTAATTTTGAAAATCTTGTTCTTTGAACAGTAATACAAATCAACAGTAATACAGTAGGAAGTCTAGCCAGGAGCATTTGGTGTAGTAGATGACTTCGAAATATTTCTAAATGATTTTATGTCGATAGCTTAACAAAATTCCTTAGCCTAGTTTCTTTTTCATAGTAAGGCCTTGGAAATATTTTACGTAAATCTACCAGCTAAAGTGAGATGTTTACTTGTAGAGGATTTGGCGCTGGGCCAATCTTCCTGGTGACTATACGTACACCATGAAGTATAAGTAACTTGACCTTGTTTCTATTGTACACGTCCTTGTAACTTCTTCTTTGTATTATATATACCCCCTAATATAATAGAGTATAACATCAAATCTTTAAAAATAGATTAAAATCTACATGAAGTGTATTAAATTATGGCATGAATACCTTTAATGCTACTTCAATCGATAGATCGGTCCAACCGAAAAAAACTCTAGACTGAAAAGGTAATATGCCCTAAATTTGTTTACGGTACATTTTCAATACACGAAAGAAACTAATTTTAAATTAAATAAGTTTCTCGGTGGCAACCATTCCAATTTTGATTCAATCCATAATATAAATCTGGGAAAAAACTGACTACTGCTTATTGTAACTGTAAGAGCTGTCTGAAATTCGTATCCAATTTTTCTAAGTTCCCTATATTTCTAGAAATCTGCCCTCCATTACCAGTTACATGCTATTTAATAGGAAACTGCCTAATTTGTATGCAAGCTCACGTTCAAAGAGCACTCTTCCATTTCTGTTCGTGATCAGCTTACAATTTAAGCTGCTATGAAAACTTGTGTTTCCAAAAATGATAATGCCCGCGCCATTTTTCTTAACAATAAAAGAAACTGGCTAGTTGTATAATGTATTTCAATTGCCAGGATTACGACACCGGATAGAGTCGCGTGTCTGGAAGCTATTAGTCAAAGGGGCTTCGTTGCCAGCCCCAATCCTTACCATTTGTTAGACACCTCAGGCTTTATTGATCTGATACCAAGAGACAATGTTTTCAAGTGTTTCACTAACGTTTGAAACTTCGAATTAGGTCTTGATTAACTGCTACAACTGCTGCTGCAACATATGAAATTAACTGTGTACGAGGACTTTTCAGAAACTGCATGCAAAGTTAATATGCACACAGTAAAACTTAAGATTATTTCAAATTCAAGCGTCAACTAAGGCTACAACGTTAAACGAGAAAATAACATTGAAATTACAAATATGTTAAAATAATTAATTCAAAACATAAATATTAAAGATGTTAACGATAAAACGTTTTCAATATGTAATCGAGTAGATTTATAATAACACTATTTTTCATTGAAGCATTGTTTCTTACAGTAAAGAGGGCTTTAAGAAAAGCTTCCTGAATAGCTTGTAAGTACATCGCGTGACTTTGAACACGTGGTTCCTTTCCCATGTTTCGCTTTCGATTCATAGTGCATTTTCATTGCCAGTTCAAACAAGTTGTTCGTGAGCGAGTAATGAAAGTGTAAATAAATTTATTGATGCTTGAAAGTCCACTTTATTGAACTTGGTTAAACTTAGGTACAATATTAATCTAAAGAGTAATAATATTTGTACGTCCAATCAGAAGTTTATTATATTTCCAGTTTCTTTGACTGTGATGGACTCATTAATATTAAAATACATTAAAGAATCCAATATTTAATCAAGTTGCATCTAATGATATTGAAAATTTAAACGAAGAGAACTAACAAACTAAAACGGAATACAAAGCTTACTCTCGATGACGCTCAACTTAAACGCTGTTCCTTTCCCGGCAGCCGAACTTAAAAGCTAAAGCGAAGATGTCATTCGTCTCCCAAACTGTTGCCGGACTGAGTCAAACCAGGCGCGAGGATCCCCCACCACCACGCCAACACTGCTCACACCAGCACACCCACCGCCACAACCAACTCTGCCGAAAGAATAGCCTCCCCGAATGGGACCCTCCGGAGCCAAGGGTCAGAAAAAACAGCCTCCCAGCCGATATCCTCGACAGAGTAAAGGACTCCCCTTCACACAGCCCGCCTATTCTCGAAGAAGAGTGACAACTGTCTCCGTAAGTGCTTGGTGTCCCCAGTCACTCTATAGTCGCATGGACGCACTCCAGTGTTAGCACGAAGAGGACCGGCTTTGCGGGACAGGCCCCTTGCATGCTTAGCAGCTTCTGTGAGACCCTAGGGGAGGACCTTGCACGAAAACCCTGTATAGATGTGTTTATTTTGTGATTAATGTTTATTTATGACGACTACTTATGCTGTAATTGTAACTAACTCTTGCGAAAATTACAAGATTATTAACAAAATTATAGTAATAAATATTTCTTGCGTAAAAAAAATTATGCGCAATCAGAAGTTATTCAATAAATGTTAGCCAAATGGATCTTCAAATAGTGAAACAGAAAACAAAGAATAGGAAACCGTTTTTAATATAACGTACAGTTAAGAAATGTTTATTAACTAAATTTCCATCCATCAGACGCAAATAAATTCAAGTTTTTAAGAGCACAGCCAGTACTCTCTCTAATATTAATAATTGTTTTAATCAATTCTAATCAGTAATCTTTGGAAGATAACCAAAGTTTGGTGAAAAATTGAATGCAACGCACTTGCAAGACTTAGTAAGTCAACATCTTTAAAAGATAGATAAGCGCAAAGGGTAAAGGATACAAGGGAATTAATAATTTCCATAAAGTATAATAATTATAACTTTTCCAGAAGAAACGTCGTTCTTCTAGCAAGGTCAAACGGACGTTTCACCCTGATTATGCGTGCTAAGCTAACCCGTTGCAACACGCGAGGTCACGTCACGCTAATACGTGCAAACTTTACTATCAACCAGCGATGGTAATAAAGACCCGACGACGTTTAAAGACCACCTTTTAACATCCCATCACAACAGGCAATATGCAATGTTACGAAACAAGACACAAAATGGTAGCTATGTTTCGGTATAAGTACCAAAAATCATTAAGTGTTTGCGATCACTTTAGAACCACATCATATTTTTTACGTGCTAATTTCGATAAGTACGATAGGAAAGTGTATCACGGTCACGGTGAAATAGTCGAGTATAATAATTTATAAATATGTACTTAATTCTTCCAAGAAATGGAAATCACACTTGCAGAATGAACGAATACATTTTTTCACACTTGATAATTCTCCACTAAAGTGTTAATTCAACGTTACAAACATTCCAACAGTTTTCACATGACTTGCAGGAGTAAATCCTCATATCTTAAACACATATATCATGCATATGCTATTTAGGTCAAATAAATCCAAGTCATGCGAAATTAAGGCTACTAGCGCGTTTTTCGTTGATTCACGCAAACCGTTCCAAGCAAACAGTTTTAGCAGATAAAGCCACGCTATTTGGAAACCTGGTGATGGTGGTTATGAATATACCATTGTGAAGTGTGCAAGCATCCGTACTGATGAACCAAATTATATATCGAAGTAAGAAGTTTGGGTAGAGGAGAAAATTTTGGATTCGTAAACGTGCTGTAATGTTAGAAAATATAAATAACTTTTAAATATCCTACAAAATGGTAACATTCAAAACAGCAGTCTGAGAAGGATATACGAGTATTTTCGAGTAACTTACACATGTTGTTCATGTTGCAATCATCCCGGCATTTTTATAGAATATATTGAGCCTAGTTACCTTCCGGAAAATGGACTTAAAAGTACTTTTGAACTTCCTACTAAAAATAACAGATTTGATGAATTTGTGGAAACATTTTTGTATATTAAAACTTTTAAAAAAATCTTAATATTTCTCTTAGTTGAGTAAGAAATATTGTATATACTAATCTTCTTCTTTCTACTGCTTTATGTCTTTTGCTAGTTTATGTAAACCACTCGATGTCTTCTTGAATGCTAATACGTATTTTGAATTGTTCAATATGATTGTTGATATTGTGACGATGTATAACGTCAAAATTTTGAATATTCATTGTTCTTCATACATCAACCTTTGCAATCTTGGGAAGCAAATGTATCTTATTGTTAGTCTTGTTCTATTATCATTTCCAATTGTTACAGGCGGAGCGAGTTTCTAGGATGCGTCTCGTTCCCTATGAAAGATGCAACCAGCAGTGACATCAGCGGTACCTACTTTCTGCAGCAGACCGGCCGGCAGACGCAAGCCAATGAGAGGACTGACCGTGTAGAACCGCGCAAGATGGCCACTGACAATATTGAGACCAGCACCAACGACGGTACTAAGGACAATCACAATGACAAAGGTGATTTTACCTAAACGTTCTTTTTTTAGTTTCTTCTCTCTTCAACCTATTGCAGTCCACTGCTGGACATAGGTCTCCCCCATTTTGCGCCAGACATCCCGGTCCTCCGCCTTTCTCATCCAGCTTCCACCAGCGACCTTTCGTAAGTCGTCGGTCCATCGGGCTGGAGGGCGTCCTACGCTACGCTTGCCAAGACGCAAGTTTTAGTTTAACTTTCATAAAATCATTTGCGGTATAATTGGTGTCGGGTATTTGAAAAAATTTGCGGTATTCGTAATATCATTATATTTAATGCAACTTTTTCAAATCCTTCTCAAATTTTGAAATCAAGACAATTGAATTTTTCACTAACGTTGTGATTGATGACTTTTTCGCAAGTGCCGTAAGAGGTTTTTTAGTATTAGAAGCGCTCTCACGTTCAAAATCTTTGGTACTGTTATCTCAACCCGCATACAAGCCAAACTACTTTATTATCATGGAGCCCCGATTCCAGTAGTTAAGTGGCTAGCATATTAAGAGTTAACATAAATAGTGATATTACGCTTATGATCCTGATTAAATTTACACTGAATCTATTCTAGGTGTGTCGGCAAACGGCCCAGCCACTGTCACGAGATACAAATCAAGCGCAAACAGTTGCAGCAGCGTTACAGAGAGAGGCTGACGAGCACCTGTTCCTACGATATTTGGAACTCGACCCACAGACCCTAACCACCAAGAAGAGCACAGAGAAATGGACGGACACCATTCACGACTTCTAGAAAGTGAGTACTTTTAAGTAGCTCATTTTCACTACAGTTCCGTATATATCCATCTCAATGTTACGTCTGCAGGAACAACAATTATCTATGTTTCTGTATTCAGCGTCTAGTTAAGATATAACTTGGTTTTGTGATTTCACAAATTAGCAATTGCTGTGATTTCGGCATGAATAATTTAGCGATAGGTCAACTGTTTGATTTGCCATTTGTACTTCACAAATTAGCAATTGCTTTAATTTCGGCATTAAGCGATAGGTCAACTGCTTGATTTTGCTCTCTTGCTTAATTCATAATTAAAACGAAATGAATACATGAGTGAGAAATACATGAATACTGTTACAGCTATGTTATATTTTCGACGTACAAGTATATTCCATAGAAAAAGAATTTTATTTCTAACAGCTTTCATGAATTATTATGAAATATTATATATTTTCTCTTTCATTCAGACTCGTCCGTGGAGCCAGCGGTGGTTTTGGCTTCACAGTGGTCTGGACCAGACGCCAAGGGTTGAAAGAGTGGCGGCGGGGGCTCTGCTGAACGAGCAGGCTTACGGGCGGGGGACTACCTCGTCTTCGTTGGAAACAAGAATGTGGTTACTGCGAGGAGAAGTCAGAAATCTTGTCAAGTATGTCTCATCTCAAGTTTTGTGATATAATAGGTTAAATATAATCATGAAGCAAAATGGAATAGGTCTCATCAGGAAGGGGATGATAAGGTCCAGCATATATCTTTTTGGGAACCATGCCGCCAATTAATAGCGAGGCTCTGACGCCTAGTCATGCATGTCAGTGCAGCGGATAATGGTCAATAATTGGATTTATATTATTGGGGGGCCTTTGGCTTTTGTGAAGTGGACATTATATGGCTATACAAGTGTAGGTTCAGTGTGTGTCGTTAAATTTGGTAAGGCATGACGTGCCTCGTAGATGAGGAATATTTTTCCGTCTAACATTCATTGATGATCGTGCGCCGAACGTGCTAAACCTACGGACATTGTATTAAACATCTTTATAACTAACTATAATTTCCAATCATTAATTCAGAGCGTCCGGTCAGTTCCTGACGATAGAAACCTTCAGAAGGGTACCACAAAACGGCCCAGGAGTACGACCGCGTCTAACACAAGTGATACCCCGGAGTCGACGCCTCCGCCTGCGCCTCGATCCCCTCGCGCCGTCGCTTCCCCGCGACTGCGGCGCGACCACCTACAGCCTGCTCCTCAACCAGCCAATCGCTGGACCGACGCAAACTGCACTTGCCCAAGTGACGTTCTCAAAGAGGTCGGTAACGGCATCATTGTGTAAATCTGCTTATGTTAACGCTGATATTTGGGAATTCAATGAAATATATTATAGGAGTTAGAAACAATTTGTTTGATCGATGTTAAGGTTTTGTGATCCAAAGTTTTCTGATCTACTTACCGAGAAAAATGTTTTTGAATCTCATACTAAATGTTTTATTACGCTTGACACCGTAATCGGATTATCAAAAGACAAGATCTTCTATTGAGTCCAGAATACTGGAGATCAACATTAATTTCGAATTATTTCAATAAATTTTTAACTTTTAACCTGCCTAGATTCTATATAAAAAGAGAACCTATTGTAACTTTCGAATGTGTTTAACACCGCATATATGGTTGAACATACCATAAACAGTTTCAAGTAATTGGATTTCAAATTTGATAGCGTCATACATAATCGCATCTTGTAAGCCTGTATCAAATTTCGAATTGTGGCAATACTAGTCATCTTTAGAAAATCGAATTTAAATTGGATTATGAATGTTTAGGAAGTGGTGCTAGTATAAACCTAATATTTGTGTGCTCACGCATTTGCACTTGAGATCGTGTACAGTTATATGTTCTGACATTATTTTAGAGATTCAAAAAGGGAAATACATATAATAGATGTGTGAATATTTATTCGTAAGTGAAAATTTTACGTTCAGTCTGCATTTCAGTGAAAATTTAACCCTTCCTAATGTGAATAGGTGTATTAGTTGTTATAATAATGCATCTTGTTATTTATTTTGTACAGATAACAGTTTTAGTTCATACACTTCATACATTCCATTATTTAATATTCATATTATGTTATCCTAAATGCATTGTATCATCTAATTGTGTTTTAATTTTAACGTTAGTTTCTAAGTAAATTCATTCAAAGGGGAATCGTTACGTTTAACCACTGTTTTTGTTAATATTTATTTTGTTAATGTTTTTTTATTTATTCTTTGTCCAAGACTTTTGCGTGTTGTTTTTATTTGTATGTAATTCAATTTGCTGCATTACCAAAAACCTTATGTATGGTTTTGATTTTGTAGTATTCACAAGGTTTTAGTTTTGTCTTTATCTTTTGTGTATTTAAAATTAATTGGTTCCTGTTAATTTTATTTCATTTCTAATTTATGTTCGTAAGCGTAAATAAATTTATTGCTTTAATTTTTTTGGTTTGTTTCTTTTGTTCCTGATGTTTAAACGCGTCCTTAATTTATTGTTGTCATTTCCCGAAAAATAGCGCAATATCAGCTAAATATGTGCATAAATCATCATACCTCCACTAAGACTAGTTATGAGACACAGCTGCTTATATCTTATGATAACATTTTATCAATTTCCTTCATCTGATATAGTTAAAATTTTTACCTCCTTACATAATTAGAGGTTTCTCGAACTTCAGAAAAGGTCCTGGAGTTCTAGAAATCTCTAACTATGTACTTATGATCCATTTCAAATAGGTATTTAATATAATATGAAAAATCACAACACAAAACCATTTTTCTACTATAAATGATATTAAACTTAAATATTAAAATTAAATATTAAACTTCTGATATTATTAGAAGAGCGGTCTCATTCTAATACAAGGTTTAAAAGCTTAACAGATGAGATCAATACCCTTAAGTGTAAATGTGACTTTGTAATAAATAAATATTTTTTGATTTTTTTTTTTAAATGATTTATGCAACTCTTACTTTATATCATAGAATAGAATAGTTTATTTGTAATAAATGTACCTAGAAAAGATGACAGAGAAATTTGAGCAGATCACACATTTAGCTTACATGTCAGCATACAAATTTAACTCCAATACAAAAACAATCAATGGACACAATAATCAATAAAAACATTCTTATACATATAAAGTTCACACTCACAGAAATACAATCCTTATTACACATTAGTCATATAGGTGCATTTCTTAATATCATTTCATAGAGGATCTATTTAAAATCGGATGACGTTTTTTAACACAATTTAATGTCACCTAAGATAAGACACACATATACCTTTAAACTTTAAGACCAAGTAAGCAATCATGTATAAGTATGCATGTCACAAATAAAGTTGTTTTACCACAATGATAGTAAATCTCTACTTTGGTG
>PQWD01011647.1:0-11189 GCA_019425675.1 Leucinodes orbonalis | reverse complement strand
TGAGTCATCATAGAGATTATCAGTTTTTAATAAGATACGCATTTAGAATTCAATCAGTAGTATATAAGTATGTGATATTTAACTATATCAAATAAAAGTCAGTACGTTTGACTGAGGCTACAGGGGACTCCAGAGCCGGCAGCTTCCTTGGTCAAAGAATAAGCATTGCTATTCAGCGCGGGAATGCTGCCAGTGTTTTGGAACCCTGCCTCGGTCAGACGTACTTTTCGATTTTGTTAAATAATATATTATATTTCATTTAGTAGTAGTATTTACATTTTCAATAATTGTTAATTTTGAGAAAAAATTTTTATGTTGAATTGATTTCTTTAATGGCTATTTACCAAATAATTATATTTTAACTTAAAAATAACAGACAATATCAATGGTAAAAATTGCTTACAAATAAAAAGGCCTTTGTTCTTTGTATGTATGCAGTGTTTAACATGAGCTCGGTGGCTTATTGGTGTGGACTGTTCAAACCGACAAACAAAAAAAAATATCCAAATTAATCTGTTACAGATACTTTGAATCGTCAATTGTTATAACTATATTTTTTATGACTCTACCACCGGTTCGGAATAAATAGGATCTTCGAGAGGAAAATAATAATAATAATAATAAGCGCGTAGGGACGTGACGACCCCATCGCCCGCTGGTGGTATTAGCTTTATGCTAGTATCATCGGTGCAATCAGTCTCCGTCGGGCAGCTTGTGGCGAGCTGATGGTGTGTGGCGCGCACCTCGGTCCCGTGCTCCGGGGAACTCTCTGGTCTTCGCCTTCGTCTCATCGCCGGTGGGCGAAGTGGACCCCATGAGGACCAGATCCCCACCTCCCGCTTGCCTTCATTGGCCGTCGGGAGTGAGTCGCTAGAGCTATATGCTCGGGGGTGGAAGTGTCTAATGGCGTAATAGCGAGGAAACCCGCTCCGAGTGACCTGCGTAGTTACTCGCGATGGTGAAATCGGTGCCGCACCTCTCGACACCCCTAGCCGCGAGCGCCCATGTTGCCCCTCTGTCGCCCAAAGGCCTGCCCTGCAGGCGACCATTAGGGGGCCCATCTAGCCGCGGCGAGTCACCGCCTGTCTCTGTTTTACTGTGAGACTAGTTTAATGACAGGCGTCCGTAGTCTCCCCTATAGCCCAGATATCTAGTCCACCAAAACTCAATTCCATAGCCCAGTATCGTAGTTTCCATATATTTACAATAGTCTTTACACCTGGCGGAGGCCATCATGGTTTGTATCATCATATTGTGCATTCTATGATGGCATCCGCCACGTGTAACACTTACAAAGATTAAACATTCGAAAAAAGGCCTCTGTGCTGTTGACTTCGGCCCCACACATGCCTTCCAAAGGACCGGGCCACTATTTGGCCCGTGAATCTTAAGGATTTCGAAAACATAATAATAATAACAATCTTGTCTCTTCATAGTCATGCGCTTTGTTAATGCCAAAATCTTTTTAAACTGTAAGAAAATACACAATTGAATATAGTCTCAGAAGGAATCAAATGCAGAAGCTGAAAACAAGATTTGCGTTATATAACATTATTCATAGACCTAGTTTTTAGCCTTCTTCACTTATTGAAAGACATTCTTTATTTACAGTCAAAAATTTGTAGTCAATCATAAATCTACACTTATACTTGTATATATGAACTACTTATAATACAGAATGCATGCGTAACAATTCGACTACTCTTGATCTCTTGGTATAATACCCTTGATAGCTCGGGAACAATAATTTCGGTAACTATACGACATCTCAATTTTCTAGAAAAACATACGCCATTACGTAAGACAGTTTTTTTTATCAATGATTAACACAGGCGGTACCAAAAACAGATCGTCATCTTTAGCAACAGCTGCACATTGGACGTCTGATGGGCGCCCAAGCGGGCCCAGTGCGCAGTGGCCGCTTTACGCACCTTTGAATTTCTTCGCAGGCGTACTCAGACTTCCTCGCGATGCTTTTCCTTCACCGTAAGAGCATCGGATAACATATAGGTTATTATAATTTCGAAAAGACACTGGTACGTAGCTGCGTTTATGCCTGTGCCTGTGCAGATCAAAAGAGGCCACACCAATAAGCAATAAACACTTGCTTATAGGTGTGACCTCTTGTGTGTCAATTGCTACTTAAAAATGTTATTAATATAACTGATGATGATATTATTTAATTCGTAAACTGCTTATTTTCCGGCTAAGAAGTATTAATATCAAGTGACCCAAAAGGTGCCATAGTAAATATACCTACATATCCCACAGTTTCGCACCTCTCAAACCTGATATAGCACCGTTCATATTTATTCAGTTCCATTCAATTCCAATATTTTATCTAGAGTCTGTATTTTTTCGGCAAAGCTCATCGGGGCTGTCTCATATCTCTCGATTCACACGTAAGGTAAAACAAATGGAGCACACCAGAGCAGTTGAAATAACATTCTCCGGTCCACTTATATCAGATTTCTTATTGTTTCTGATTTCATTCCATTAACGAGTGTAAGGGACACTTTCTCTTTACGTTGTCTTTGAGGATATACTGTACTGTAAGTGCTTATAGTTCTTAAGTTGAACGTATATTTATATTATGAGAAGAATATGAAAATTGTGGGTGGGGCATGTTTTAATAAAATATTTATAAATAATTATGGCCTTTAGTCTAACTCGGATTTCAATAAATCCGTACACTAATATATCAACATTACAAACAAGTGCCACAGCTTTTAAAATTTGTTATTTATCTATTGCAATGCTGTGTTTGTTAATAAGAATCAGAAATATAAAAACTTAAAAATAATAATTGTTATTTATTAATTATACTATATTGTGTTGTTACCAGCACAGTATAATATATATTCGTAGAACATGTTTTTCAAGCCTGAGTCTGCTTTAGATTTAATACAATATCTTTGAAAGGTCACCAGGCGCCTCCGTCTATCTGCATTAGTATCCTCAATCTCACCAATTTCTTTCACCATAACAATAATGCTTGCAGTAATAACAGCTAAAATTGCGTAATACTGTGACCTATATTATTTTTACGTCGCAAGTTGGTGAAAGCATATGGTTCCTTTTAAGGATTTTTTTCATAAATACAAGGTATCGCTGGTTACTAGGATAGTCGCTACTATCAGGTGGATCTACATAATCGTTTATGTAGTATATCAAGAAAATCGTAACCGACAAAATACAGTCTGCATAGATGTTTCCCTCATAATAACGTTAACCCTGCTGGTTCTTTCGTTTTCAAACGGCATGCAAGCATAAAAAACAAAACACTGCAAATCCCACAGACAAGGGATCAGGCGCACTCTGCATGTCAACTACGGTATGCGCGTCGCATTTTAAACGAACCGCGTGATTTCGTCCAAACATGCTCATGATTCATGCAACATAATGAACAAAGGGATTTTAATACCCCTCAGTTATTAGGGGTTAATATTACTCGGCCAGTAACACTGTTATGTAATACCGAACGAATCATCCCCCATAAATTTTAATTAAACATTTGATACCCGGCCCAATCATGGTGTAATACACTTTTGGATTAATGACGTCTATTATTTACTTGAAATACATACCGTTAGGTTAATTCGCTGCTAATGGAAAGCACTGATTTTGTGAACTTGTGAATATGATGTTTAATATGCTGCTACTAACGGTTTAATAATATTCTTCATTTCCATAATTTATATTCAAAATATAAATTTCTTGGCCGCTTTTTAGTATTTCAGATTTGACATCGAATCGATGAAACGATCGGAAAACTTTTTAAATTGTAACATATTGAAACCAAATCTTTACAATACATTAAGAAAGAAAGAAAGAAAAATCATTTATTGACCCTTTAACATAACATAAATTTTACAAGTAAAACGAAACAAAAAATAATACATAAAAAGGTCAATGGGACCCGCCTCGGCATAAGTTGAAACAACGCGCGCCTGCCTGTAACAGACGCGTACCGTAACAACACCGATATTCTGACGGACCTAAAAGAACGAGTTATCGTCACTTAATTATTGTAATTTTAATAACTTAATTATTGTAAATTTATTAAAATTACAATAATTGTATACTAAAATATAGAAAAAATAAAAAAAAAAAAACGAACTTTGAACAGAAAAAAAGGAAAAAAAGCACATGAACAAAATAATAATAATAATGAATATACAAGTACAAAATATATAATTTAGATGATTACTGGGGATTATAACTTCAAACTATGGGTTCATAATCGTCACGTGTAAAGAACATTGAACTTATAACCCATACATTGATTATGGAAGCCTGTGCTCTGCAGTTTGATGAAGGCACCCCTTGACCAAAATCACAAATAAATACGTACGATTTGTACCCAATAAATTCAGGGTTTTATAATCCATTTTGGTGGTATTATAAAAGTTTCAATTTTATTGATTTGTGAAAATAGGATTTGTTTTAATATTAAGCAGCATTATTCTAATAAACAAGGTCCGATATTGCCTCTCAAGCGGCGTAAATAAAATCATGTAATTTTATTTATTTTCTTATTCTTTATACACCATAATATAACTTAATACAACTTAATGCCTAGAAGCATTCTCTACCATAAACTGGTAGAGAATGCTTCTAGACATCAAGTTTTCCGGTCATGCGGAAAAAATATATTGGTTGCAAAAACTATATTAACTATAAAATTTTATTTTACTAAGTGAACAAGAAAAAGATAAAAATGTTTAATGTCTAAACCAAAGTTTTGTCGCTAGTACAAACAACCTTACCTTCAAACCACTACACTATTAATTATCCAACTCGATCTAAGATTTATTGTGAGTAGCCTGGAACCAGTTTGATCTGGTTTGTCTTTTTTCATTTAAATTTATGACTGTAGATTAATACGTTAGAGCGAGTCCCTCGAGCCTTAACAAGGGAATTATGGGTCATTTTGTCCAAAGTTCAAAAGAGCCCACCTAGGATTATAATGATTCCAATTGAGGCCACCCGCGTTTACAAAATGCACCAAAACCACTTGCGTCTGATCCATTTTTAATCTCTATTGTGATATAGTTATTTAAAGGGCACGCCACTAGATTATGTAGTTGATTTACAATTTTGTTTCTTTATAGACTTAAGTTGTATTCGTTATGGTGACTACTAGTTACAATCTCAAGAAAACAAATCCATCTTTTTTAAAGTTAGAATCCCAACCCAATCCTGGCCAATCATATCCTTATCCAAGATTTTTTAAGCGTTCTGGGTTAGGTATTTTGGAGAAATAAAAGTATAGGTACGAAAAAAAACGATATCTTATTATTTTTCAAAAGAGATTATTTAATAAATTAATGAAGGGTTTTATGGCCTATACCTACATTACAAGCCACATTAAATGAAACAGTGACTACTTTTTTTAATTTATTTCGGCATTTGATACCATTAGAAATGTACGCTATACTAGGAAAATACTTACAAAAAAAACCTACGCACAAGTTAAAAAGTAGCCAGTGCTGCAGTGTTGACTGATGACCTTTACTTGATAAAGTATTTAACTTAAAAGTAGCCATTTGACATTTATGATGGATTAAGTGGTTACATTTATATTACCTACGCTTTCATTTCGCTTATGCTAGATTAGGAACATGCAGTTTTTATCTGGATTTTGTATCAAAATACAGGTTACCATAAGTAGTGAACCGTTTTCAAATAAGTATTTATTTAGTTCTTAGTTGTATGAACGTATTTTATGAATGATAAAAGGAAGCCCCAGTTTTGTTTCCGGAGTTTTCATCGTTTATAGTGAATTCCGGAACTGCGGTAGCTTCGTTTTAGCACAAGTATTCTATTGTCATTAAATAAACGGATTCAGTGTTGGAAAAATTAATAACAGTATACAGCCATTATTTTCGTCCATCAACTCTGCGCTGCGTTCTTTACAGAATGGCACAGGTCTCGTCCCAAAACACAAATACTAGCAAAATGAACAACACATCTCATAGTCTTCATGCCGGCAACTCCGTTTCTAAATCAAGCAAACTATTCCTCGCAAACGTTTCTTGGCTTGTTAATTACGAAGTATATTGAACTGTTATAGTATTAGCAATTAACTCAGAAGTTGATGGTGTAAGCAATATCGGTTTAGGCGTTGGAGTCGCGATATAGCGTATTAGTTTGCAAATATTGAACCCATACAACACTTCTTGATCGAACGCTGCGCATAGGTTGCACTGCAAGTTGCAAACTGAAATTTATGACGCAGTGTTAAAGTTGAAATATACGAGAGAAACCAGTGGCTGAAACGCAGGCGATCTACATCACGCTTTTGTTTTGGATCTCATTTTGTTCAGTGTTTATTTTGTTTGTTCATTAGATATAATATTTAGCCATCACGAATCCTTGCAGATTTATGCAATTATTTTATGACCTTAGTGAACGGCACGGTTTGTGTACTCACCTAGTGGTAAGTGATAAGCCTGACTATGCCAAATACATTATTGAAAAATTTAACGGTTGGTACTCATAATTTCCGTCGACACTAAGATGTCCCAGTCTCACCGGAGACGACACAATATGTTAGGTCTCTTACACCCGGTAATTTTACTACAGTGCCTTTATCTCGAAACGCTGAAGTGAAAACAATCCTTTGTCACAAACCGTGACATTGCGGTGGAACGACTTAAACAACTCAGTACCGAGTCTTCCACCCAGTTCGCGCAGAAATAATAGGCCTTTTGAATAAGTTTTTAAATTAACCTATTCCGCTGCAGTATCGTCTGAAATAAAGTCCTGTATGTTTAAACCTAGTGAGACGACTTGGATCGGTTACTCCACTTGAGGCAGGCTTTGTTTATTGCTTGGCTTCGCTCCTGATACGTCTCGCGTTTATGAATTGATAACGACGTTGCTTTGCTCAAAGTTAAAGTAAGCTGTTAATTTATGGAATGTCAGTGTCTCTCAACGTCGATAGTCACAAAATTCGTCGTTTGTGCGCAAAATATAAGCAAACTTTAAAATATATCTTTTGTTTATTTTTGACGCATGGATGTTCATTGCTTGAAAGAATTCGCATACAGTATTACATTTAAAAAAATAAACCTGTTTAGATAAAACCTTAATGAAATGATATAATATGAAATAATATATTTTTCTTCGATAGGTGGTGGCATTCAGCTCACCTTGTGCTACATGATACCGCCACCCATGCGTAAAAGAGCAGTGGTCTCAGAATAATGTTAATCGACTACTACAATTAATATTGTATTTCATAGTTTATTAATCGGTTATTTATAAAACTTTGTAATCACACGGTTATCACGGATACTCATTATAAAATTCGTTTAAAAAAGAGAAAACTATTTTTTAATATTTCCTTTTAGACTTACTTGAGTTTAGAATTTATTCGTTCCACATGTGGTTGGTGATTGTTACAAGTGAAATAATAATACATTATTCCATCATCAGCTCATAAACGTCCCCAACTAGTGTCATGAGCCTACCCGAAAAAGGTGATTAGGCATTAGTCGTCCACGTGGGCCCAGTGCGGATTCGTGACTTCACGTACAACCCTTGAATTTCTTTGTAGGCGTGCGCAGGTTTCCTAACGATGTTTTCTACTCCATAAGAGCGTCAGAGATATACATCCATATATAATATCGGAAATTCGAAAAACATTAGTACATGACGGGATTTGAACCTGCATCCTCCACATAGTAGAGCTTTTAAATTATTTACTATAAATTAACTGAAATTTCAAGTGCAACAGATCATTTTTTTAGACTTACTTAAGAAAGAGAAACTTAAATAAATACTTATATCGCGAAACCAAAGCCCCAGTAGCAAAATGCCCTATCAATGTTCATAACGTAAAATGAAGATATTTATTAAAACACCAGATCACTGCTGAAACTACTCATAATGTTGGTAAATTGTAAAAATGATTATATTTTATTGATCATAGTCTAGCACACTTTTATTAACCTTAAACAGGCCCCGATAAACCGCTACTGTATATTAAGTGTTATATATGGATTTAGGCTTAAAACAACGCCCTTTTCGATTCCTTATCAACAAATTACTGAAATAACACTGAAATAGCTGAAAAAATGATGTGGGAAAACATAATCCCATTGCCTGGGTAGAGACAACTCTTATCTGTATATCTATATATAAATGGTGAAGGCTCGTCTGTTCATAGTTTATTTATTTTATGTACTTATTTTTATTTATTTTACTTATTTAGTTTTATTTTATAAAGAGTTTGAAATAAAACAACAATATTATTCATTCGTATTATAATAATAACTGTATTTTTTTTTTATGAAATGTATAAATGAAATATATTTATGCCACAGAACCAGAAGAAGCTAGGTGGAACGCTTTCATACATGGATCAACGCATAATGTAACTTTACAAATTTCACACATGTATTTGGAACGCTTTTCTTGTTTGCGTGTACTGCAGAATCGGCAACGCTTGAAAGTCAACAATTTCAAAAAATGTCCTTGCGGGCTCAATCTTACCTCGTCAGGTACACCAAAAACTCCGCCTTTTTTGTTTTTGAATATAACTGGATCTTGTTTTTTTAGTGTCAGATGTTGAGACTTCAAACTTCTGGCCAATCGCAATCTAAAATCCCTGTGAATGTTTTGGCGGGTTTCATTTTTGTGTTTATACAAAATATACGAATTAATCACAGCGCTCTCAAAAAGGAACCAGAACATCCTAAACCAGGATTTATTAGATCTGCGACCTATAGAATATGAACTTCGGAAGTGATCAAAATGATCTACTCCACCCATATGTCTCGTATATTCTGCTATCGCAGATGGGCAAAGCATGTTCTTTTTTTGCCCATCCTTTTGGGTTCTTTGTATTGTTTCAGTTCTTTTAGGGTCAAAAGCAGTAGTAATTACGTAAACATCTTTTGTGTCTTTCCATTTTATTACAGCTGAAGGAGGGCAAACGCGGAAAGTAAACTCACCTGGTTCGAGTTTGTTTTCCTTGATCAGTTGCCGCTCTTCCGGAGTTCGAGCTTTTTGAATAGCTAAATCCTTAGGAAGACCTTTTCGTTGCATCCGAACAGTTGCAATCGCGTAAATTCCTCTGTTATGAAGGCATTCCATAAGAGCTACAGAAGTAAAAAAGTTATCAAAGGTCAATAGTGTATTCCTTGGTACACTTTGAGTCAATTTGTTTACAACTCTGTAACCCAACCCTTCTTCGTTGGATTCATTATCTTTGCCTACGTATATGTCGCACTGATAGAGATATCCACTTTCAGAGTCACAACGGCACCATGCTTTAAACCCCCTTTTTATTGGCTTCATTGGCATGTATTGCTTTTTACAATCACGCCCCTTAAATTTTATCATACTCTCGTCTATTGACTGAGTTTGTGAATTGGTGGCATTCTCTTGAAAAGTCCTGTTTAGTATAGTAAGCATAGGTCTTATTTTTTGTAATTTATCGTGGTCACTGTGGTCACGGGGTAAATGGGTTGTAATATCACATGCGTGTATGTTCTCTAGAAGTTTTTTGAATCTTTTGCAAGTCATGGTACCACTTATTTCTATATTGTTGTAAAATGGATCTGAACTCCAATATAATTCAATGTCTGGCAAAGGATTTAGGCCCATGAGAATCGCGATAGCAAGAAATGCTTTGACTTCATTTACGTCAGTATCTTTCCAAAACTTGCTACGCTTTAGTCTTGCATATTTATTAGTATATAATACAATCATTTCAAAAAGTTCGTCTGGAAAAATGTTATTGAAATACTGTATCGGAGTGCTTCTATGATTGTATTCTTTTGTTGGGTGCAAACCTTCATTGAATTTAGGTTCTACCCAATTTTCGACTTTAATTGTCCATATTCTATTTTGGGATTGTAGCTGAGAATATGTCGGAAATACAGTAATATCATGTTCTGCAACATCAGCATAGGCAGGCATAGGAAGCAGAATCTCCTCATCGGCAGTAGAACCACCGGCTTGAGGGGGAACAGGTAAAGACGGCAGCATCTCATTGGCAGCAGTACCACAGGCTTGTGAGGGAACAGGTAAAGACGGCAGCATCTCATTGGCAGCAGTACCACAGGCTTGTGAGGGAACAGGTAAAGACGGCAGCATCTCATTGGCAGCAGTACCACAGGCTTGTGAGGGAACAGGTAAAGACGGCAGCATCTCATTGGCAGCAGTACCACAGGCTTGTGAGGGAACAGGTAAAGACGGCAGCATCTCATTGGCAGCAGTACCACAGGCTTGTGAGGGAACAGGTAAAGACGGCAGCATCTCATTGGCAGCAGTACCACAGGCTTGTGAGGGAACAGGTAAAGACGGCAGCATCTCATTGGCAGTAGTAGACGGCAGCATCTCATTAGCTTGTGAGGGAACAGGTAAAGACGGCAGTATCTCATTGGCAGCAGAATCAACAGATAAAGGCAGTAGCATATCCTGATCGGAAGCAGTCCCATGGGCTAGTATCTTTTCATTGGAATCGTCTAATATTTGTAACAACTGATTGGTTGATAGACCTTGCATTTGATCCAACAACATATCCATTGATTTAGGAACATAGTCTAAAGCTGCACACTCCTCATTCTCTTCATCTTCATCTTCTGATGAAGAGTCCCATTCTTCCAGAATATCTTCTATTTGTTTATCTTTAAGCGGCCTCTGTATAAAAATAAACAGTAACAAATGCTAATGTTTAAGATATTTAAAAAAGTAAATAAATATCCTATTGCAAACCTCAACTTCAGTAACATTTATGTAAAATAATCATAACCATGCGTATTTTCTAATTAAAATTTGCTTATGTTTAAACACACGAACAAAGTAGGGTGAATAAGCTAGTATACAAAAATAAGGTAATTAGAACAGGCAAAGGAAATATAGTTCCCACAAATAGTTCAACCCAACAGGTTACGGTCATATGTTCCCCACATGATATTTTACCTTATTTTTATAATATTTTGCAGGAAAACAACAAAAAATATTAAAATTTTGATACTTTAACTCAAAATCTATAACATATCAAAAAATTGCACGACTTACCTTTCTTGGTTTCGCCATAATCGGAAAAAGTATTGCACAGTTACTGAAAATCACCTCTCCAACGGTAGTCAAAAATTCAACTGGCTGTCAATGACACATACGTTCGGAAACACCGAGTTTTAGTATTTGAACCATAGAGTATATATCTAAGT
>PQWD01011646.1:0-23651 GCA_019425675.1 Leucinodes orbonalis | reverse complement strand
CTACAACGAAAATTAATTCTAAATATGGATATGGCACATAATACCTTTGACATCAAAGAGTTTACTTAATCCAGTGTCAGTTGCCTGTTGGGGATCACCCTACTTGTATTTCACAAATTTGCTTTGATACTTAGCGATATAATGTAAACATTGTTTTCGCAGGCACATGCCGCATCCTTAGAGCAAAAGTCATCAAAGTCAAAATTTGCCTCCGAAGTGTAGTGGTTTGAGCGTTGCATGATCCGGAAGTCATGAGTTCGAATCTTACGGAAAACCCCATAGTGAAATTCACTTGTACAACTTCTCTGTATCGTTTGATTAGAAGAGGCACCAGGATATCTGTGCAGAAAATGAGCTTTGTGCTTCGGAGGATAAGTTCAGCCATAATATGACCGACTTAATATGGTACTCGTATGTTCCCGAGTAAACAAATATTGACTTTGTAACTATAATCGGATATATTTTATTAAGTGTCACGTCATCTTATCGTTCGTGGTGCCCGGACCAACATATCGCCCCCACTCGAAACCGCAATTTAGTTTGCGGGTCGTGGCGTGGGCTTCGTTGTCTAATTTGAACGGACGCGATTTTAGTACGAAAAGCCAATTTAATGCGCCTAAATGCCGCTTCGGTACGCTTATACGCCTATAGTGAATACCAAAAGCCCCGACGTTTACTTGCTGTAATTAATACTCACTATGAATTGCGAGTTCTGTACAAATATTAAAATGTAAAAACTTTAACTAGAATTTAAAAAAAAAATACCAAAAAGCCCCGACCGTTACTGCTGTAATTAATACTCACTATGAATTTGCGAGTCATGTACAAATATTTAAAATGTAAAAACTGTTACTAGATTTTTTAAAAATTACTGCATTACGCCTTCGTCAGCTTTCTCATATACTGCTTTCTTTTTTATGTAATAAGTGATCGGGGTGGTCAATGGTGGTAAGTGTTACTCCTGACCATGACAATTGCAGTGCAACACATTTTATAATAGTAAGTAAGTAGTCACTATTCCGTCCGTCAACACTGCCCTACGCCCGTCACTCGAGACTCACATGTTAAATCTCTAATACCTGGTAATTTACTAGCTAAATACAAGTGCCCTTATCCCGAAACAACAGAAACGCAAAACATTTCCTGACGTCGATATCTACCACATCAGGGAAAGCCCCACGTCGCATTTAGGAGAGAAGACAATTGCCGGACACCTGGTAGACGGATGAAACAGTGTAGGTAGAAGAGAAAACGTTACAATTTGGCCACGAAACATCAGTTGCAACATCAACTTCTCGGGCGTGGAATAATGAACCCGGAGTGGACAGCATAGTCACCCGCAGAAAACATAGTGCCAAGCTATTTGTAAGCAGGCATGAGTGAAGCTCCCAGTTGGTGGCGGTAAAACACACAAGATGCTTTACGGGAAACATACCTTGATCTCAGGTTTTAACCGGATCCATCATGATTATCGCATGGACTGCGGTAAAGTGTCACAAAATATTAAGGTGTGAAATTATTTTTATGGTAAAACCGTCCTAAGAGATATTCAAAATTCGTTTAAGATTGCTATCCGCCAAATCCCAGGCTCATAGCAAACCGCAATGTGCATATATGAATATTTCTAAACAGCAAATTAAGCCGTTATGGGATAATACAAGTCGCGCCCAAGTTTTAGTTCAACGATGCGGCTTAATCGTCCAACTTCGAGAGGCTATGGGTAAGGACACCAATAAAGGCGATACAAGGACTTAGTTGTTGGCGCAACTTTCAAATGAAAACGCAGAAATCCATAAGGATATTGTATAAGCTCGCCCAATCAACCCACTGTGGTTGTTGCCTTTCCGCAACCTTGAAATGCCTTGTCGACCTTAGCTTGTAATTATAGAGTGTTATATACGATACGGTACTTTCGTAACTGTTATATAATTAAGATGTTCAAGTTGCGACTTATCCCATCCATTCATGCTGCATGCATTATATGCTCTGACAGTGTTTTAATACATTATTTCACTATTCTTTTCAACCATGTGGTGACAGGTCGAGGCGTGGGCTACTACACCAAGAGGGTTCGGGGTAAGGATCCCGACATTACAAAACATTTTTTGGTGTGCAATGAACATGTCTATGTATATAAATTTGTTTTTCAGTTGTTTATTCTCCTTGTCGGAGAGAGAAAAGTGCTCCGTAAGATTCGGGTCCAGTCAAAAGGCGGACGGTTAGTTGTAGGGTTCGCACTAATGCTGAGATCTCGGAATTGATGTTAACACCAATATCCTCGGCGAGACGAGGCGCAGCGTCTTCGCTGGCTTGGCCACTCGAGAGAATGGAGGGCATCGCCATGTGAAGAGAGCATACCTGGGCCAACGGTTGGGCGTGCGCCCCGTGGGCCGCCCCAGGTACCGCTGGAAGGACGTCGTCGAGTCTGATCTGCGTGAATCCAGGTCAATGACTGGCGGGAAGTGGCGCAGGATCGTCAAAGATGGCGATCTCTTGTTTCGCGGGGCCAAGATCACTTCGGGTCAATGAGCCAGCGGAAGTAGTAGTAGTAGTAGTTGTTTATTACCTAACAAGCACCTCGCTTAATATGGGGATAGATAGCTGGCTGTGTGAGTCAGTGGACGTATTTTTACTATATTTTCGCCAAATGCTTTTACAGATTAATACAAAGAACATGATCTTGCACACAAATGTTTATGAAGCACGGGGATAGCACCCAAAAACCCTGGTCTTATAACCGATTTGTAAATTATTACGGCAGACAGGATTTATTATAAGTTTTAAAAGTTAGTTAGAAGAAGTTATTTAAACTTCTACGCCACCGCCTTCCTCGCTATCGCCAACCTTAAAGCTCTCATTAAGCATTTTTCATTATTAATTTAAATTTCCTTGTTTCTCGTTTCAATGCAAATATTTAGGCACCCGCGTTACATTAAACACTCTTATATTTCGTATTTCAAATGTTTTACGTTAATTCGGAAATATGAACACGATTTCTATGAGTTTTGATGTTTACTGAATATGTAATTTGGTTAGTCATTAAATGTGATTATAGTTTATCTAGGTAAGGTTTTATGTATGTGATTTATGTTTTAACATTTCAATGTTATATTTCTAGAAATAAATCTACGAGTATCTACTATATTTTACTGTAGTGTTGAAGCTACCTTACATAAAATTAAAAAAAAGTTAAAACTTATTTCAGTTTTGCTCTTGATTAAAATATTTTTGGCAGATAAAGATCGGAGAGCTAGCAAGTTTAAGTGGCAAATGGCAGAGCATATAAGTTATGAAGAACTTATCGGTGGGGCGGAAAATCCTCGAGTGGTGTATATGAAAAGTAAAAAAAAGTAGGTATTTAATTTTTCATTATTATTTTCTATTTACTGGTTTGCAATCATATTTTATTCTGAATTTTATTTAATTTATTTTTTAGGATAGCAATGAATTTTAATGGATTATTTTTTAATTAAGCTTTTGAAATATTATTGTGAATTGTCATTTGATTTTATTACTTAATTTAATTTTTCATTTTAATATTTTCATTGTTTTCGTAATTTTGATATTTTAATTTTAATGTTTAATATAAGTGGTTTAATGTAATATGGATTTTATATCTGAAATAAATGATCTGATTTGTTTTAACCAGATAGACCTGGTTTAGGGTTCCTAACGGATGTCGATCGCTAGTGATCGTGCTGCTTGGAACTCTCAAGCTTTTATTCAGCAGTGGACATTTAAGCTGCTATGGTAGTAATGTTTTTTTTTTCAAAGTCTTGAAAATCTTACATGAGCTTCTCATTCAATACAAAACTTAATAGGATCTATTAAAAAATTCCAACCGCAGCATTTGCAATTCCTGTACAGTTGTAAAATCCGAACCATGAATAAAGTAATTGACGGTACATAATGTGTTGTGATTAACATTTTAAATATGCCGTAATGGCGGTAGCCCGTGACGCGCATCGTAATTAAAGGAGAAACATCCAGATGAGAGGGCGCTTGGATTCGTTTATAACTCCGCAAAATAACCCGCCACGAGTCGCTGAATGCTGTTTTGGTTTTACGATATTTTATATCAAAAATGCTGGTCAAGACAACATTTAAGGACATGTTAATGAAAACATCATTGAGCGTTAAACATTTTTTTTCAGTGTTTTTAATATGAAAGCTAATTAAACAGGTGTTCCCACTTTGTGGTCCTATATGCCAGAGATCGTTGGTTTAGGTTTCACATATATATTTCGAATATTTGTCTTGTTTGTCAATTTTTCTTTTAAGTGATCATAATAATATCAAAGCCGCCACCCACGTAGGTTGTGATCTGGCGGTCGTTCCTTCATCTACGCTGATCTGACGCTAAAATTTAATTTTATGGCCAGTGTTAGTTTCGCATATCGTTTGAATTATGGAACTTGTTTATAGTTAAATAATTGTAAATCATATTTAAAAAATATTAAATGGCACTTAACACACAGACTATTATTTCATAAAAGTTGCTACATTAGAACGTATAGACGTCAAGTCACAGCATAAATAAATAAGACAAGATCGGTCGACACAATAAGAAAATTGCAAATATTGATTAATGTTTTTTATGCCTTTTTCTATGCACATAAGAAATCTATGTGGAAGTGTGCAAGAATGCAAATGTCACCACTATAGTTGCAAATTCAAATAAGTACTTCATGATCCGCCCAACGTTAACTTGGGAATATTGAAAATAACGTTTTACTTACTTATCGATCCACGAAAGAATTTGTTGATCCCCACAGGGATATAAAGGCTTGGTTCAGCAGCAGAATAAATAGGTAGCTAAATGTGAATATGCTCGGATACGAAGAAAATTTGGAAGGAAACCATTTCAGATATAGAAACAATTAAATTTTCTAATTGTCCTAGGCTTACCGAGTTCTAATTGTTTAGATTCCGTTCGGGGATTAAGAAGGGTCCGATAACAGTTGCTGGATGTAATAACAGGACTGTGCAATCTAAATCACGGTCCTGGAGTATTTCAGATGGATAGCGACAGGTTAAACGATTATGGCGATCAAGGCACCAATAGTCTCCCTTAAAATTTATAATATTATGAACTAATCTCTCACCATAAAATGTAGCTTTGCATAAATAACATTCAAATATAAATTTATAAGAAATATAAATTAATATTCGCTGACTGATCTATCTTTGTCTTAAAAATACAACTGCTGTTATTGATTTTACTGTATCAATTTCGTGCATTGAATATATATTTATTATTTCTGACCAAGGCACACCTAGCCAAAATAAAGCCTCATTACATAGTGTTCCTTTAAGTTCATACATATAAAAAGCAATATTTTTGGTAATGTAAGCAATTTGCATATACTTATCTCAAACTCTATGCACGCTACTTTTTTTGAGGTTTCGAATTAAAAAGCCCAATAATTCATCTCCATTCAAGAATAACAGAATCGTCGTCAACTTGTGAGGTTATTTAAATTGGCGTCTACTTACATTAATAAAAAAAATGTGTAATCACTAAACTTGAATTGAACATAGCATAGATATAAACACTGAGGTTTTACCACCTACATAAAAATATTGATTAACTTAACAGACAGTTTAATTTATAGGTTATAGCGTAGGTAGGTACTTTACGTGCACAGACGTAGGCAGATCTGGCTTTTCTCCATAAGAGTACCAATTAAGTGAACTTGAGAGTCTTCAATATTTTCGCAATCAGCTTAAGTCAAAGCTTCAGCAGAATCATCAAACTTCCATATAATATAGGTAGGTATCTACAGAATAGGGATGTTAACTGACAGGGGAATCGAGCTACTTTTCCAATCTGAATGACTTTATTTTATACGTTTTGGAATGTATTACATTTTATAGTGAGCACTAATGGTTTTTGTTTATATTTTGCACGATGCTCGATGGTAAGTACATGCAAGTGCGTTCGGTTGACGATCTCGCAAATTATACAACTAATGTAATGATCAGTTATCGCATAGGTAACTGAAAATTATTACCTCGAGTGCCTCCGCGCTTCGGAAGGCATGTGAAGCCGTTGGTCGGTAGTGGTAGTCGTTAACATCTACAAATACACATTGGGCCCGTGTTGTGGGTAATGACCCAAAATCCTCGTAGTCAGGCTGTATGAGAAGGCCTGTGCCTGCAGTGAGATGCTAAAGGCCGATTAATGAATAAGCTACCGGTTGAATCTGGAATTAACAAATTTGCCACTCGAATATGGAATAGAAATCTGTAGAATATGGAAAACATATTCATTCATATATATAAAATTACTGGTTGAATGTGGAAGTACCTAATTTATCATAACCTGATTAGTTATTCTCGTTAGGCGTCTACCAGTGACACAGTTTCCGTTATATAAATTAATAAACAACATTGCTTTTGCCTATAACTATCTCATGCTTTCAATTTAATGAAATTTACAAGTTTCTATTTATTTTATAAAAAGATACATTACAATTATGACAATTTATGCATTCTACCAACGGTAAAAAAATCGATACTCGTTGAGCTGCCCCATTGGTAGATTCCCGTTTAACTTCTCGCCCGTAGCTCGTCTGTAGGATTATGTGAAATCACCTTAAATACGTATTGGGTGAAGGAAAGCGTAATTAGCAGCGGTGCATCAGCGACAGAGGCGCATAGTTCACTGTCCACTCAGCAGTAACAAATGGCCTACAATCTAATTGAATTATGTCACCTGAGTGGGAGAGAACGGACAGCGCCATTTGTGTACGGGGCCCAGGTTTGTGGTTCACAAGTAAATTAGGACTATAGCTGTGACGTGTCAATTGCATACGATGTGTTACAACAACGAGGGTTTAGATTGGAGAACATTTGGATTGTTATTGTAAAGTCAACCGATTTTATATAATGGTAGAGTTTGTTTTCATCTTCTGTTTAATACCGTGTGCAGTACCTGACTACCATATTACGGTTTGTTTTGATTTATTTATTGTCTATGTGTCAATCTTAAACATATTTATGTATTTACAATAAAATGTTTCTATGGGCTGTAATAGATACATGCAATGTTTTGTTTTTAGCTCGATGATGCTCAACTGAACTCACAGTTTCTGGAGGTTTTAAAATTCACACACATTTTCACATTATAAGTTGAAGCATTTTCAAATAAAATAATACCTTTTGTGAGACGGATCATTTATTTAGTTTTATTGGTCAATCAGTGAGTATCAGGGATTTTACTCACAAGAACTTTATTTTCAATTAGGATAAGGGAAGCCATCGGAAATGGGTTCCAATTAGACTAAAATCTCCATGAATATGCCTTAAAAGCCTGACGTATGTTTGAGGTGCAAAGGAGTCCGGTGGTAGCAATTGCCTAATGCGTAGAATCTATCGACGATAGGAACATAGGTCATGCCGAATAATACCTATCTGCGACGTCAACGCTACAAGAGCTAGTGCGTGCAGGAACGGTCGAGCTTCCTATGCACTACTTGCCAAACAAAGTACTAACTCTAACAGGTTTAGAGCTTGATTATTGTAAAAAGTGACGCTTAGGAATTTATGAATATTTGTTTTAAAACCAAAGAATACGCTTTTAGCATGCTCTAAATATTACAAAATAAGTCGCACTTCTTAAATGTTTACTATGATTTATTTAGAAAGAAAGCATGGAGTGTTTATATAATTTTCTCTTTTGGACAAAGAGCTCTGCACTTTATTTCAAAACGAATCAGTAAATATTTAAGAAGTGCGATTTTAATTTAGATAAATTTACCGCGTGCTTTAAGTTTTTTGAACTTTTATTTTTTATAAGATTGAATAACAAATGAAGACCAAAAAACTCTCCTTCTGTAATTAAAACTTAATTCACTACTTCCTAATTTTTTCATTATATTCTTTCCTATCCCATTCAGCATACTCTGTTATTTAATACCCATATCATGGGGTAAGATTTCAAACAGCCCGTCCACCATCTTAGGGAAGCCGCTATATTTGATTAGTAAGGACGTTTCTTAGCTAGTCATGTATTGTCATCAAAACTAAGAGCGTGAGCAAAATTTCATCTTAATCTAAGAACGGGAATTGGGTTAAAAAAAGATGTTAAGATTTTCTTACATACAAGTGAAGCTAATATGAGCGTGTTAAAATCAGAAATTATAGTAGCTATAAAAGAACTATAAAGTTACATAGTCGCCGGGTCAACGAGTTGAAGTTGCAATGTATCACAAATGACACCAATGGCCGCAGGAGCAGACGTTTTTTTAATTGTCTACTGCTGTTGGTCGCAGATGGCCTTTACAGCCTCACCGGGCAATTAACTGGAGCAGACGAGTTCTGCAGTGGAGACTGTGCCTTGGCAAGCGTATCGAAGGAAGCCCCCCTGCCCGATAGACCAACGATTTGCAAATGATCGCTGGTAGAGTTCAGATTTTCTCATCCACTGATGACTAAAATATCTGGCGCAATATGCATCTATCCATATCCAGTAGTGGAATGCTAAAGGTTGGAGAGTGAGAGAATATAAAGCGTAAATATAATCACAACACTAAGTGAAACTAATTTTAAATGTATTCCAGTAGTTAAAAGGAATACTGAACTAACAAAACTGTTCCTTTAAAACCGTTATCGTCATTACAAAAGCATCGTCACTTTATCCTGGCGGGGAAATATTAGAAATTGAGATAATCATGTTAATTCCTACCAAAAGATTGGCATGATTACCAGTGAAATCTGACGTTCACGAAAAATATAGCTGCATAAGTATACCAAGAGTTGAAGCTTCCATAAAACCATTGTTAATTAAACAAACGTTCCAAATAATATATACTTTATCAAAATGGGATTTATCGTATAAACAATAGAATTGGAACCGATAAATGACCGTGCCGCCGCCACGATCCCATTCCTAGGCTTTGCATTTAAATCAGAGAATCATGCCAGGTGCACTTTCCGATTTTTCCGAAATTTTCATATGAAAATATCCATAAATATTCACTACTTTTATCTGTTGAGTTCATTCGATTCTTAGTTTTTGAATATTATTGCTTTAGTAATAGTTCTTACCGGCTGTACGGTTAAATATTTGTTTTGAGATAAAAAGTTAAATTGACATTTAACTATCATAACTAACGAAAAAATTAAGTAAGAAAACAAGGCTAATCAGATTTAATTGTATGATTTTTATGTTCTTAATTTATAAAAAGACCATGCCTTTTACTAATATGATGTTAAGACTTGATTGATCTAATGTATATATGGCCGAGCAACGCATCTAGGTGATATTGCCTTTTTTCCCAAATGTCAAAAACCTCGACTCAGTTTTCGCTTTTTTTTTATTAACAAAAACGTATACAGGTAAATTTATCAGTTGTTTAGTTCCCTAAATTCATGCGTCACTTAGCCCTAGATGGCGCTGTGTGAATGTCAATGGATATTTATTTAGTGGATTTATGAACAATCGCTATTAAGTTAGACGATCTTTGCTTTTTTACCAATTGTTACCTAAAACGATAGGTTTCTGTTACTTACATTAAAGTTCTATAGCTATTATTATTTTTAAAACTATTTTTGCTATTAGTACCACTCACTTTGCAAACCTTTCTCAAAAATTTTATGACCTGTATCAACTTTACCAACTATGCTACATAAAAAAATCAGGGCAAGTTTTATAGAATTAATGTAGACCTGTATCACAGGCATTTTGTATATTAAGGGACTTCAGCTTTACATACAATAAAACACCCCAAAAACTCATTATTCATGTATTTTTTAAACCTACGAACTAAGTAATTATTAATTCCAAAAGAAGCATTGAAATATAAACATTACAGATAAATTATGCTCAACAATGGTATGGGCTGTCAAACATTTAATGGCGTCCACACTTCAAAGAGACCAGGTGGTTCATTCTACGTTAAACATCAAGTTCGTCTCACCTACATCACAACTTAAGGAAATATGGGTGTACTTATTTGCGGAGCGTTGTCATTAATCATTCTTCTGGACGCTTATTGATTGATAGCTCTCCCGTTGGCTAATCAACCGTAACGCTTCTTGTTTACCGTTATCAATTTGCTTTAAAGCTTCTATCTCGTTTTTGAACTGTGCAGATGAATTTTATAAATTATGAAGTCATGAATCGAATCGGGTATAATAGAGTGTTAATATCTAGAGTGCCGGGGAATTAGGTCAAAAGATATATTTGTGTTTTATTTAAATTACATGGCGAGGATCCGTGGAATCAGGGATGGAAGCTGTAAGGGATGTTGCTTCGTCTAAACATGATTCCTTATACAAAAATGTTTAGAACTGAGGTAAACCCTTTGTCGTCTCATAATGAATCAATTAAGCATGTTGTTCTAAATTATGGAAAAAGAGGATAAAGTCAAAGGATATGCTACCTAGATAATAAATAAAAGTTTTTTAAAACATTTTTCCCTGCCTCACAAAAGTGCTTGAATGAATAGAAGTACGAGCCTAATCGTTGTATGTTGATACAGCTCTCACCAAAATTAGTATGCTTTACGATTTATAATAACCTTTGTGTAAAATTCTAAGGAGTTTATGAAAGACGCATAATTCTTTCAAGTGACAGGCTGATATGAAAACGAATGGAGTGGTTCAGATTTTACATTGTATTAGTGAAAGGGACTCCGGACATCATGTGACTGTAATAAGAAATTTAATGTTTTTTTTTGTATTCATGAATATTTCTGCTTCGCAATGCTATTTCCTACTTGCCTCTAAGAACAATGAACGAACATAATGGATCGTAGACCGTAGTCAACCTTTTATGTATGATTTACATTTAAAAAATATCTATCAGCTATTAGTCAAATTTCGCAATCCATTGATTCGAGACTCGGTTCTGGCTGCCGTAAGCAAATTTAATAAGAAAATGTACTGAGCAAACTTTACTCCCTTCATCTTAGAATAGAAGGAACACGATCACCAGTGTTCGTGTCAAAACATCTTACACCTGGAAATAAATATCTACACGCGGCTGCCCGCCATGAAATGTAAAATTCATATGTAGATCAATAAGAAAACGTTCATATGGACGAATTAATATCGTGCTCATTTATCAAACGTAGAAACATTTGTGTAGAAAGGATTACTTAAACATTAAACAAATCGGCCATCTAAATAATCATAGAGGGATTCTGAGCTCGATATATTGGTTCAGTGAATTTAAAAATTGCCTTAATTTCGTCTATGAGTTCGGTGCAGGTAATATTGGCTTGGATCTCTGATGTAAGCATTTTATGGAGTTTTTTATATGAAAAGTTATCATATTTTATAATATTAGACGTTTTACAGCATGATAAGAATAAAGACGGAACAACATATAACAAAATACTATCACAAATAAATAAATTCAGATATATAAATATACATATTTATTTATATATAAAATTACAATGTAGTATCTTATTATTCAGTATTCTAACTAAATAAGCGATTTTATACATTTTGCTCGGCAGTGTATGATAGAATATTTTAAGCTGGTATACAGTTTTCATACTATCAAAGGCATTTATTTTATTGAAATAGCCAAAATACAAAATTGCAGTAAACCTCCTATCAGATGCGGTAACGTTACTAAGTACAAGCAAACAATGCGCAAACAACGGTGAACTAAGACTGCCAAAATAGTTCTGAGGTATCGGAGTTGCTCATGCTTGTTTAATTTTACTTACGTATTCGCCCTAGTCGCAGGTTGTTTTGGCAGAGGTTTGTTATAAATGTGGCTTACTCCTCACGAATGCTTAGTCACCGCGCACCTGTTCAGATATGGACTGACCTTGCCGTGTGCTAAAATGAATAAATCAAAACCTCTATTGTAGGGAAATGTACAAAAGAAAGCAGACATTCTTAAAGGAGGGTCAGCATTCTCTTTTAGTTAAGTAAATCGATTCCAGTTATGTTATGATTTAACTGTAGGAACTTGTACTAGGTATCTACATGTATCGAGAGCGTTGGTGCCTATTTTTTTCTATAGTGTGGACAGTGTGGACTGTTGCCTTCCGATCTGGAGGGTGCAAGTTCAAACCATGCGACTCTTCGAAAGTGTACGTTTATCCCATGCTCTTACGGTGAAGGAAAACATGGGGAACCTGTAGACAGACGCCTACAAAGAAATTCAAAGGTTGTATTTAAAGTCGGCCAATCCGCAGTGGGCCCGAGTGCGGCCTATACACCCTTTACGGGTAATCTCGTGCCCCTTGGTGGAGACGTTTAATTAGCTAAAATGACGATGACGACTTGTTATCGAAAGTATGGAATAACTAAACAAAAACATAAAAGCCAATACAGTGGGCAAAGGTGGCCTAATGGCTGCGAGGGATCTCATCCAGGCAATCATAGGGTAAATAACACTACAGAGACCTAAGGTAGTGGTAGTAAGCAAAGAAAAATAAAATATTTAAACTTTATTCAAAAAAGATGTCAATATTGATACATACTAAAAATCATTACATAAATAAAAATACTATTACAAATAATAAATTAAGATATATAAATATACATATTTATTTATATATAAAATTACAATGTAGTATCTTATCATTTTCATTTTCATTTTATACATTTTGCTCGGCAGTGTATGATAGAATATTTTAAGCTGGTATACAGTTTTCATATTGTGACTTACTTTACCTTTTAAATGGGTAAGTCTTAACGGCTTGAATTTATATTATTCATGTTATTGTGTTTCAAGATTTATTTCCATAAAGAATTAAATTAGTCACTTACATAAAAATAATAATTTATTTTAATGTTATGTTTCAAGGTAACTAATAATACAGTATCTCATTATTTTATAAGGAAAAAAGTAGAAATACAGATAAAACTTCATTTATAACAATAATTAAAATCACGTAATTTTCACTTGGATTATTATAGGTAGGTTTTTAAATGTATTTGTTATGTGCCAAGTAACCGAGACGCTATTACCGTAACCACTGAACCCGTCTTTTTACCTTTATTATTACCTAATTCTTACAATGAGCTCCGACGCTACTTCTGACGCCCCTTCGTATCAGTTTCACCAATAAATCTCGCCCTCAGGTCGGTAATACAACCTGAGAATCAGAAGAGTGTTTTATTCGTATATATATTAATATCTTTTAGCGTACAAATTTAGGTCGAAATATTTTAGAATAAGAAAATTCTCCATTTGCTTTGCGTCATCGGCGATGTAATGTTTCCTTTTTATTTTTTTATTAAATAGGAATGTTCAGCAAGTGTAGCCTGAGTACATACACTAGTAATCCTAAAAATGGTAGTATCCTTTGTATGACATTTAATTGTTGTCCTTGTTCTCTAATTGAGTAGATAATAAAAAATGAGTTGATTTAAGTTTTCAAAGTAGTTACGTCATCTATTTCGCAGTTAAAAGTCAGTTTGTCGAAGAGTATTTATAGAATTCTTGCCTTAACTGTTCGACGTTAAATATTACCTCAGTGTAATTGAAGTAGATAGCCGCTCGTATGCTGTCGCCGGACAACACTGAAGAACTGTTGTATGTAACTTTTTTAATGTACTTACCTATATTAACAGCTATCACAACTTTATTGGAATCCATAACTAATGAATGAATATGTTGGTAGTTTTTACCTGCTAATCATTCGAGCTGCTAACTTGTGAGTTAACATTATTATTATGTCACAGATTTAAGTTATTTTACTATCTGTTCCATACTTAAACACACCAATGTTCTTTTTATATAACGAAGTGAACAGGATCATCAGGACGCTCGCCTGATGGTAAGTGATACGCCTAACCATGACAGAGCAGCATTGAAGAAGACCAACGTACCTATTTAAAAGGTTACTTACAAAAAATGAGTTCTGAAGTGAGGACCATTTGCGAAAAGTTGACAGATATAAAGCGACAGTATAGTAACATCTGCATGTTTAAGTATTTCTTTTCTAGCTTGTTTTTGCTGTTGATCGCAGATAACCTGAACAGCTTCACCGGGTCATTGGCAAGCTCAGAGGGCTCTCAGCATTACGTATTTACATAACGAACCTAAGGGCGTCCCCAAACGAGACTCAAATCACGGCTTAGAGCGTTGCAGGGAGGCATATGGTGTCTGAGTATAAGTATGACGGTGTTTAGCCGTACCGTCGAAAATCAGGACTATATCTGTCTCATGTGGGAGACACGACTAGACGCTGATATTAGGCCACTCAAACGTGATTAAAACCATACCTATACGAATCCTTAACGTTGTTTGGAAACTTTTATACCAGGTTGGGTTGATTTTCATCATTTATAAAGTAATACCTAAACATTTCTAAGACGTCTGGGGTCGTCAGTGGTGTTTTAGACTAGCAGTAAACTCATAAGTTGAAGAATAAACTAAGAACTCAGAAGAGTCTCATTTCATGTATTTATTCCGGTATTTGGAGTGTTGATCCCGTTTTTACCAGATACGACTTAATATACAAAATGCGATTAGAAGACTTTGTAATATTGCGACTATATATACATCGCATTCTCTAGAAAGATATTTATGTGCAAAACCAGCAAAACACCCTGAATATTGCAATTCATCTTAATACACTATTCGTTACTGTTAGTGAATTTTTGTAATCGTACCCTAAATACAAAATGGTAAAGCTTTATTCAGTTATTTATAGTTTCGTTTAAACTGAAATACGTTACATTTAGATCTGCTAGTTTGCCTATAACTCTAACAATACACGATTTGACTTGGTATCCAGAATACATCGAACGCGAGTGCTTCACGATGAATGGGAAAATGCTGTCTGCATATCAAATAGGGCAGTATTTGTCCACAAACTTGGTTTCTTTAAAATAAGGTTGGGCGTGATTGTTTTCTAGTTTTAAAAGGTCGTGCAATCATTATATTTGCTTCCGAACAGAAATGCCAATTTTTCATTCATATTACAAGAACACATGCTTATGGGCGGATTCAATAGTGCAAATAATAATAAATAAATAAATATCCACTGACATTCCCACAGCGCCAACTAGCCCCAAGTTAAGAAGCTTGTATTATGGGTACTAAACAACGGATAAACATACTCATGTACTTTTTTTTGTAAATACATACATATTATAAATAGAAAACACCCAGACCATTACAAACAGTCATGTTCATACACACAAATGTTTGTACTGCCCAGGGATCGAACCCGGTACCCTTGGTGTTGCAGCCGACATCTCAACCGCAACACCAAATGGGTCGTCAAATAAAATTGATCCTTATCAGGCATCAATTGAAATAGGCATTTTCATCAACCACAACTCCAATGCTTCAAAAAGTAAGACAATTAAACAGAACGGACAACAACAAGTGTCAATATTGTTGCGGTAATGATAGTTTAGGTAACACGCTTCAGCATAACAAACTACTACTAACTTAAGTACTTGTTTAAAATGCAAGCATCTTCTATTTCTGTTTTTAATTTCACACTCAAGTTCAAAAGATCATAAACACGTCAAAGATCGCGTCGCAAAAGGCAGTGATGAGCTGTTTACTTATTCACAGTCCTCACTCGAGGGAGCTTTGTACGTTGTGGAATTATTTAATTACACACTGCTTTCTCATCTGGATTTGGGCTATCAAAGCTTTACCCACCCTAAGGACGTTAAAACTTAATTTACCTTGTTTCTCCTGTAATTTAACGAATTGAAGGTTTTGAGAGAGCGCTTAAATTTTTCAGAAACCCCTCTCATCAAGAACAGTTAATGTAAAATGGACGCTGAGAGAACGCTGAGCAAAGAGAAGTTTTAAGTCCGTTTACTTTATTGTAGGTACATATTTTGTTTTATTGAAAGTAAAATTTAAACTATGTTCAAGCCCGATGAGTATTATTTATTCCCAGTTCGACTGTGTTAAAGCAAGATAAATGTATAGAAGAGTATCTTATATCCTGTTAAATAACGAACTAGACACCGCGACCCGCCAACACGCATTGCACCAGATGATGGGTTACAATACAAAAACCCTTAATGATTCAAGTCCTTGCAAGTCATTGAAAAAATATTAATTATTATTTTTTAAATGTATTTTTATTTAAATAAGTTAGCAAGAACCCAAAACCAATATTTATTTTTTAAGTAATACTTCTTTTATTTTAATATTGACAATGGTCGTTCATCGGATGAGTGACCATTTATACTTGAGTCCCTGGGTACTTCGGAAAGCACGATTGGTCGTTGGTTCTGACAATATTATAACGCTAGGTATTTCACAATGCGCACTTTGGCTTTGGACCAGTGGCGTGCACAGAGATTATGAGTATGGTATACAAAGTGAGTGACACGAATATCAAAAACAATAAATAATTTTCATTATTGTCCATTGAGTGCTGTTGATGACAGCAGTTGGCTTATGGTTTCAAATCTATGAGGAAAATGGGCAAATAAGTGGGAATCATTAATATGTTGCCGATTTTCTTGGCTGTCTGGAAGCACAGGGTATGCACTGCTTATTTTCATATATGGAGAGCCACTGCTATGATACAATTTTCCCGTAGCCATGAATGTTATTTGATTGATTAAGACGTTCACACTATGGTGATAAGGGTGATTTTAATTTAAAAGAACCTAACCTATAAATTTGAAAGTGAGCAAGTATCCTAAACCACACATTAACACCTAGTATTATCAGTGTTTATTTCAAGAAGTTTAAACAGGCTTGAGTCAGAGTATTAATACTAACCGACGTGTGGCGGCCCAGACCTGGTGTTGCCACCTTAGCCCTTTTGTAGCTTGATCTAGCACTTTTTAGTATAGGTGGACTCCTTTTTAAACGATTTACCGAAAAAAGCAATCTAGCTCTTTTTCAGTGTCTTGAAAATATTACCAAATATGAAGTTTTCGACATGCTAACAAGTACTTTTTTGGTATTTCATCGGTCATGATGAACTTTTTTTAGACTCTCTAAAAAAACGGCTTCATGACATGAAAATGCTGGAATTAGAATTATAGAACAGAAAATCTTTTGACACTCAATTTAGCCCTTTCTAGGCCTTTTTGACTTCTCAAAAAGCAACACTGCCCGGACCTCTCTATTGCAGAATCCGGCGGCTCGTACATTATTAACGTCCATCGACAACAAGACAATCGCCCTCCGGTGCAGTCGCACTCCGCCGCCAATTAGCCGGAGAGATTGTCAAGTAAACTTGTGTCTATATATAAATTGGGGTAATATATATTTAAGGAGACCGTACAAGTAGCTTGTGTTAGTACTTGGTTCTAAAATGTCATCTATATTATGTGCATACTTTTCATACGAAAACCAACTTACCTCTAGGCATTAAGTTCGCCCTTGTACTGTTTTTTGTATGGTGCATAAAGTTTAAATAAATAAAACTCATTAGAATGTGGTTCTAGTTAAAATACCTAGTTTTTAAGTAGGTATTTTATGTAAATAAAAGAAATCATGCGGGTCTTGTAATATTTAGTTGAAAAGTGTGCACCTTTACGCACAAAATTGGCTATGCAGGTCAACAGAGAGCGCACCAGAGGGCAGGGTAATAGCCTTAGTTTTTATGCTAATTTTATGCATAATAAATAATAATTGGCTATATTTTTTACATCAACCATAATAATAAAGTAATCGCAGTAAGGAACCTTAAACTTGGCACGTCTTTGTCTTGATTTCTTTACTTTTTAGAGATAATCAAGCAGCTCCATTGAGACTTGGCTAGATTTTACAGAATGTTTTTGTGGGATTGTTTTGACCTCAAAAAAGCAAGCACTACAGCACCTAAAAGTATCCACTTTCAACAGTAACATGTTTATGCAAATTGGTTAACCTTTTTAATGAAAATGCACAAGCAAAGCTCGCGCAAAAGAAGGTTATTAGTATGCTATTATACGAGAAAGTGTAAAGATTTCGGGTTAACACGTGTACTGGTAAAATCCGAGTTCATCCCTTTGTAGGAAGAGATTTCCTTTATGACTATGCATAATTATAATACATACTTAGGATGCATACAATTTTATAGCTCAAACTTATCTAGCATGCACGTACTAGGTGCATTCCGAATAAAAGGAAATAGTAACTATGTCGAACTGCCAACACGTACTTCACCAGCTGTTAGGAATTCGATCCAAAACCCTACAATATGACTAAACGACGTTGTGCTTAATTGAATTACCTCATGTTAAGAATTATAAGGGAGGGAGGTTGAATTACCTCATGTTAAGAACTGTAAGATCTTCAATCTCTGACATTCGTTACGCAATAGAATGAAAGAATGAAAACATATTGACGGTTTTCCTCATTTTTCTCTTGAACCTATCGTAATCTACTGTTAAATAGATACTCATTTTGCGCCAGATAGCATTGCGACCTTCAGCTTTCTTCATCCTCTCTTCACCTTTCGCATGTCGCTGGCCCATCGGGCCAAGACAAGTAATTCAAATTCAAATTGTTTATTTTCAGACAACATAGTCCATAAAATGCAAAACTATATCAATAAATTAAAAAAAATTAATACAATTGCAATTAATAATAAAACACACAAATAAAATAAAATAACAAATATGATCAAATAATTAAAAATTTAAAACCAATAGAACAAACATAAAACAGATTAAATAATGTGCAGCCGAACCCAATGCTTTAAGAATGGACAGTCCATCCGCTCAGAAAATACACGCAAAATGCTATTCGAGCTCCCACGAACACGGCTTAACATCGAGGCTGCTCTCTTTCGAATTATGGCGTGGAAGCCATCAGTACGGGCCTCAGCGAACATGCCTGATGCACTGCAGTACCGTGGCAGCCCCAACATCACTCTAAACGCGTTATTATATTGAACGCGAAGAGCGTTGATGGTCATCTGCGTAAAGTTGACCCACAGGCTACACGTATAAAATGACTGGCGGAAAGCCTTAAAAAGTACTACCTTTACGGGTTCCGTACAACGCGCAAACCTGCGAACCTGCATATTACATCTAACCGCCAACGCCCTCTCTCTCTTTCGATATCCTCATTGTCAGAGAGATCTTCCGTTACCCAGTGACCCAGATACTTGAACCGCGTAAATTGTTTAAGTGGTGCACCATCTAAAAATACTTCAGGTACTGATGTGATCTTATGACCCTTCGACTTAAACATCAATAATTCACTCTTTTTCGCATTACATCTGAGCCCATGGACACCAGCGTACTCTTTACATATCTTTAGCAATCTTTGAATGGCACTCATCAAGGCAGCCAACAAAACCATATCGTCGGCGTAGCTTATGTTATTTATAAATTTGCCATCTATCGAACAGCCTATGCTAGCTCTATTGAGTTCCCGATAAGTCCATTCATGTAGAGAAAACAATCTAGGAGACGTCAACCCCCCCTGCCTTACTCCGCACTCAAGCCTGTATTCATCGGGTATCTCTCCCGCCAACGTACAATATTATTTTGGTGACTGTACCAATATTCAAAAATGTCCACTATTTCACTTGGGAGATTCGTGCTATTTTGCATTTTGTCCCACAACAACTTATAAGATACTAAATCGAATGCCTTCGACACGCGTAGACTGGTGTTTTTCAATCAGTATAATACCGCACTGTGTGTTTTAAACAAAATATAGCGGTCTTGGTAGATAGGCCCTCCCTAAATCCAAACTGCGCATCATTTAGTTCAATATATCTACCCAGAATGCGATCAAGTAACCCATCTAGCACTTTTGCTATAATAGAGGCAAGCGAAATAGGCCTATAATTATTTTTATCAGTTGGATCCCCAGTCCTGTTCTTGACTGTTGGTACAACCACCGTTTTCGAACACTGCTCCGGTAGGTAAAAGTGGCGTAATAACAACAACAATAACACAAAAACAACATATTATAATAATATTAATAAATAATTAATACTTATCACAATTGGTTGTATCACAAGACTAGGTACTGAGTCGTCACGGTATCACAAGACTCGGTACTGAGTCGTCACGGTATCACAAGACTCGGTACTGAGTCGTCACGGTAAGTAACATCGCAGGTATCCTTCCGTTAAATAGAAATGTTGTGCAATTCTGTGTTTTAGGGTGAGGGCACTGGTGCTAGTGTAATTATAATCTCGAGTGTCGGGCGCAGTGCGGCTTTGATGGAGAAAATAAGCTGTCTATCAGTTGATGGATTTCATCAAGCCTGCCCTGTCATGGTCAGGCTTATTCACTTACCATTAGGTGAGCGTCTGGAACATCCTGTACACTTGGTAACATAAAAAAAGAAACAAAGATTATATTCAAACCAGTTTAAACCAACGGAAGACCAGTGTCGAGGCGCCATGTGTTGCCGCGTCATATGCTGAGTACGTGCCTTTTCAGTGATACTATTTTTGTAATGTAAAATATTTGTTTTTGTGATTTACTGTATTTTGTTATTGTACATGTTTCATTGAATAAATTTACTTACTTACTTAAAATGTCCGTTCTCAGCATGCACAGTACTTTTTATTGCAGTAAAGTTAAAAGGGTGATAAAATTGCGGTTTTTTATTTTTGTCAATGCGACCTAATAAAAAGGTTTCACACTCCATTTACTTAAAATGTTGCAATGTACCCAAAATGCCGAATAGCAAATGAGGTCCTGGCGACTCGCCAATAAGCTGTAGAACAGTGAAACTAAGGTCAGAAACTACAATTATAAAAGTATTGGTGTTATTAAATAATAACAATGATCATAATTATGGAAGGACAAATGATTAAGAGTGACACTCTTAAGCATTTGTAACCACGGGGTTATATAAACGCCGTGGTTCCGGCTACTACTATAGATGGGCAGACGTTAACACCAGTCCCATCAGTCTGCATAGGGTATGCGTGATGGGTTACGTTCTAATCTCTCTAGAGTATAAACACACGCATGACTGACAATTGCAATGTTAAGGTTTTATTTTCAGAACTAGGACTATCTGATTTCAGGAGCCCTCCATCCGCAGCTAGGATCCAGCCAAGACCCAGCTCTCAATTACTTAAGCATTTCTTTGCAATGATTATCGCCACTTCAGTTCAGATTGATTAGATAATTCATCTTGGTTAGATTTGTACTTTACTCAAAGTAGACTAGGAATTATCACATTTTTTTACATAGGTACTCCCCTTAAAAAATGTACACGTGCTGTAAAGTGAATCACCTTTTTTTGCTAACGACTACCACGGTTTAATTTCGGTCAGTGCCTACAAAAATTGCTTCATGCATTTGATTTTTTTTTGCATCTATTAATTTGAAAGAGTGCAATAACAGTGCAGTTTTCAGTCAAAGGCACTTCCTTTGTACGATGAAATTATTTCAGCATAACACATAAAGATGGTAGAATTTAAATAAATGGTTGATAAAATTGAGGCGGTTTGAAAGGAAACGTTTGAATATGCAATTTAAAATTATTGATTACGATAAAATGTACTTATAGACTTGAAACTTTTGAAATAAGTCTACAACTTAATAAGTAAGTATAACAATGTACTTTAAGTATTTTTATAATATCAAACTAACTTTTCTGCAACTTAAAACTCAATCTAGTAAAACAAGATTAAACGTTGCTTTATACGGATGTCGTAAGTTTGTTTTGAACTCACATAAACCAAACCACCACATCGTGTGTGTGATTTTTAGGATCTCCCTGCTTGTTGAGATCTGTAGAACTGCCTAGTGATCTGGGATCTGGGTATTTGAATCCCGCGGGAAAACCCCCACAATGAAAGTCGAGATATGAGAGTTATTTCAGTTTGGTTAGGACATATCTTCTCGGTGGAAAACTACCTCCCGAACCAGTGGTAGCTTCATTTGACATTCATGAGTGTTCTGTAAGGACCTAAACTGAATAAACACTTTTCATTTTCATTGCAGGCTGAATCATTTGATTGTCCGCAAAAAAAAGATGATTCCGTGCCTCGGTGGGCACGAAAAGCCGATTAGTCCCGGCTTCAATCTTAGGATGGTAGTCGTCAACATTCACCAAACTGCTTTGGGCCTGCCTAACAGGCCTGTGTCGTGGGTGACGGCCCCATCTCCCCATAGCCTTGCTGTGCGGGAGGGCCTGTGCTCTGCAGTAGATGTAAAAAGCTGTTATGATAATGATTATATTTTTTAATATTTCCTACATATCGAACCACCTTAAAGAAAATAACGTAAGTGTGCTTTGGAGGGCGACTAAAGATGTCGGTCTTTGCTGGCACCTGGCAAACGTGCAAAACTCCAGATGCTAACGTATTTTGCCACTGATCATGTATACTAACTGCATAGATCTCAACTTCATGAAAACATACCGATTGGTTCGGAAAGTAACGTTCATATTGAGCTGGACTTAATCGCTATCGGATACAGAATAGCCTTCCGCCGTGCTTTGTTTTAGAACGTACGGCCTTATCTCGACAATTAGCGAATGGATTTGTTCCAGTTTTTCTCAATGGAACAGTAGTTTCACGTGGTAGAGTAAACATATGTGAGTATTTAGAGTCAGTATCTGTAAACTAGCCCTATTGTTTAACACTTTGATCTTTTAAGTATTCTCTTTATTTCATAAATGAAACAAAGTTTGCTAGGATTAGGAAACAACTGTTTCAACGAGACTCCATAAAGAAACAAATTTTGCAAATAGTAGAACTAAAGACATAGAAATGACATCAGTTAATGTCTAACTTATTCGATATCACGCCTCTTTCAATTGCTAACTAGGTACTTAACTTTCAAATTGATCGTACGAGTAGCTTGTGTAAACAACGGATCTTTTAAAAGAGGCTTGCGAACTTTGGGATTTGATGCCGGCCATCTTGTGGAATCTGACAAATTTGATGTTATCTAATAACATCCAGCGGTAGTAAGCTGGTCTAACCTCGAGTAGACGATGCCATAAAAACGAATAGATACCTAAACAGATAAGCCTAATTGTGTGGTATGGTGGAACCAAGCCCTTGCGAAAATGATATAAGAGATAATGGTATTCATATTGATACGCATACATCAGTAAACACTATTCACCCTTGGATATGTTGAATGCAATGATGTGACAACCACTAGATAATTAGCCGGAATCGATAACTTACTTGCCCTCAAATTACGGATTTATATTACTTTTCATACCATCAGGAATTGCGTCACCTAATCAGTAAGTGAATTTACTGGGGACTACGACTTAAGATATTATCTTTACTGAATATCGTGGAGTATTGTGATCAATAATGTTGCATTTACCACTAGGTGGACAAGTTGCGAACTTGTTTTAAAAAACAGGTAAACGTTTAAGCGCAACGAATGAGTATCAGTATTAAGAACAATATATTTGCTGAAAACCTTACGTTACATTTTGGTGGTTGTACATAATTTTACAAAGACCATTTCTCAAAGCGATCCATTTGGACATCCATTTTTCGTAGGTTAAGACGTAAATCTTTACGGACACTCGTATAGATGCAACGGGCAAGGAACGAACTCAACTCAAGTAGGTATACAATTCGAACGGTTTTCAGTCTTGTTTGCCTTGTTCGCCAGGGGAATTATGTACTTACAGTAGTGTTAGTTTATCTAGCTTTAAATTAGTTGCGGCAATATTTAAAACTTTAGCGTTTTAACATTAAGTATAAGTATAACAAAGGCTAAAGCACCAATTGTAACATGCAAATAAGATATTTTTTTTCTGAATTTTTCACTATTTAATATGACGGCCGTTTGCAATATCA
>PQWD01011644.1:0-42187 GCA_019425675.1 Leucinodes orbonalis | reverse complement strand
TGGTGGTGAAACCAGAACAAGGCCATATACAAAGTCATCTGCGTACCTCGATCTTACCAGAAACAGTAATGAAGCTAAAAGGCAAGCTTCATTGCTAACTCCTTTTATAGAAATGTTTTGTATGTAGACATTAAAATAAACGGTCAAGATCGAGTTGGAATTGCCTTTGAGGGGTTACGGAACCCCAAAGCAAGCAAAATTTTATATATATTTGTTTTTCATTCATCAGTCTCATTTGTTTTTATAAAAACATCTTCAGATGATTTCTTTTTTGTGTTGAACGGTTATGTAGGTTATAAAATACATCTACCTTCCAAATTTGAACTATAAAGTTCCCATAATATCCGAGTAAAATAACTGTTATATAGGTACATCAGGATAGCTGGACATTACAGAAACATAATGGTTCCATCCTTATACCATTTGGCTGTGGAACCCTAAACTGGAGAGATTTTAAGCTGTTTAGCAAACGATGGGATGTACAGAACATTCGAGACGATACGTCAATATTACAACAAAGGGTTAGTTACTTGACATTGGAGTATCGTATGAAGTACCATTAAACATAAGGGAAGCATTTGAAATCTCTTGAAGAAATTTGTTAAATATCATTTTGATTTTTAATGAAGACTTGATGGACCATTATCATTTTCTTGTCATAATTGAACAAGACGATCAGTTCGCTTACCTGGTGGTAAGTGATACGCCTTACCATGACGGACGCAGTGTTGAAGAAACTCAATAAAAAAGGCAGTCATTATCTTCCGTCAACACTGCCCCGCGCCCGTCACCCGACACGACAGATGTTAGGTATTTTATATCCGGCAATTTTACTAGCTACAGTGCCCTCATCCCGAAACACAGAAGTGCAAATTACTACTATTTCACGGGATGATATGACGAGTCCTACCTAGACGAGTCAGTACTCAGTTTATAAAGTCCCACTGCTTTCCCAAATAGCAAAGCCACATGGATGTAGCTTGACGGACCTGCCTCGATAAAAAAAATCTAGCTTAATATCAAAGACGATTATAGAAATATTACCCAAATATTTATAATACTCGAATATTATCAGAAAAAGTTCAAGTTTCGTTCATGTAACTTACCCGTATAGATAACTGCACCATTGGTCTCTGAAACAAACAAACAAACGTTGCTTTATATAAATAGATATCATTCAAATAAAAAAAACTGTTTTTTTTTATTCAGATACGCTTTACAGTGTATATATATACATTTGCAGTGTTGAAGGATTTAAATAACATTACTTATTATATTTATCTAGGTGTGATTTTTTTTAGTAAGGACTTCTTATATTATTGCTAGTCTGTGTCTGTTACTTACCTCACGTTGAGGTGTGAAGATGGAAAGATTTTATTAATTTAGTATTAGTTTGCTGACACACTTAACAAATAGGCTTTCTACTACGGGAAATATGATATTCCACGGGTAACAAAGCAGGAAAGCTTGTAGATACATTATAAGGAATCATTATTATCTCATTATACGTCCCCAACGAGAGGCACGAGCCTACCCGTAAAGGATGTATAGGCTTTAGTCGTGCACGCAGGCCCAGTGTGAATAAGCTGACTTCATGCACAACCTTTGAATTCGCAGGCGTGCGCAGGTTTTCTCACGATATTTCCTTCATCGTAAGAGCGCACGATAGCAGATAACGTACATATAATTTCGAAAATTCGAAACTACATTTGTACGTGGCGGGCTTCGAACCTGTGCCCTCTAATAATGAATAGTTACTTTAAAACTTTATTTAAGTAGCAGACGATCAGGATAGTGTTGAATAAGCTTCTTGAGTCATTGGTTTTCTTCAACACTCATTCAAGGCGTATCACGTATTAGGTGAGCAAACTGTACACTTCATTAAAAAAAACTCAGCAAGACTACTCGTTGCCTCCTTGTGTGTTCCCCGATCATTACAACCTGGCCGTCTTCAAGGCAACAGTGAACAGGCTGTTTCTAGAAACAGCCTGTCTAGACAGGCGTGATCCATGCTCGGCCGCATCATCACTTACCATCACGTGAGATGATGGTCAAAAGTCCGTCCGTCTATAGAAAATAAAAAAAAAGAAAATACTTATCATAAACAAGCCAAACAGGCAATAAAGAATTTGTGAATGTCGCTAATTACATAATAAAACCGAATCAAAAACTGGTTTTCACTAAAACCACTATCTTAATTTATCCTACATACGACAGATATGAGCAAATTATAAATATTGCAAATATATAAACATTTCCAATATCAATGTATCGTAAAGAGATAATTTTATACGTTGTTTATATTTGCACATCTTATCTATTGATAGGCATTTGTTGGTCAGATTAATACGCTTTATATTCATATTAAATAAATATTTAATATACAAAAATATATGATCGAATATATGAGAGCGTCGGTGGCTCAATGGTGTGGACTGTCGCCTTCCTATCGGGAGGGCTAAGGTTCAAATCCCGCCACGTACCAATGTGTTTTCGAATTTTCGAAAATATATGTACGTTATCAGACGCTCTTACGGTGAAGGAAAACATCGTGAGGAAACCTTCATGCACGCCTGCGAAGAGATTCGAAGGTTGTGTGTGAAGTCGTCCAATCCGCACTGGGCCCGCGTGGACGACTAAGCCTAATCACCCTATACGGTAGGCTCGTGCCCCTCGGGGACGTCTAATGAGCTGATAAAAAAGCCAATACAGTGAGCAAAGGCGGCCTGCCTTTGCCCACTGTACTTATTGGTTTTTTATGTTTTTGTGTTCGTATTTAATTTATTGTGAGCAATAAAGAGTATATCTATCTATAAGAGGATATATCAACAACTGTTGGAGCAGACGAGTTTTGAGTTGAGACCACGTCTTGGTAAGGCAGGGCGCCCTGACCGATAGACCGACGATTTAGAAAGGTCACTGGTGGAGGCTGAATGAAAGCGGAGGATCGGGATATCTGGCATACAATGGATACGTAGTCGTTAACAGCTTTAAGTTGACGAAAGTTGTCGACCCATTTGGTGTAATGTTGAGACGTCGACTACTACACCAAGGGTTGGATCCCCGGGCAGTACAAACATTTGTGTGCATGAACATATCGTTTGTAATGGTCTGGGTGTTTCTATGTATAATATGTATGTATTTATAAAAAAATATGTTTATCACGTGTTAAGTACCCTAACTATATGCTTCTCGCTTAATATGGGCTAGTTGGCACTGTGTGAGCGTCAGTGGATATTTAAAAAATGTCTGAACCTAGGAAAATCGCACAATGATTTTGCGGGGATGAACCACGACCGGGTTACGCAGTCGAACACTTGTATATTATAAGCGTAGATTAAAACACACAAGCAACACTTTATCGTATGTAACACAACTCGAATGTTTTCTAAAATAGCATTTTTGTAATATGTAAACTTGAAACGCGAATGTAAACTCGGAAACAAGCGAGAAGAGCGACGGCTAACACGGACGTGACGTATATTTTCACGAATTGTAAAAAACGTAATCGATTGAAAACAAAATGGCCGTTAAAAGTGAATTATTATTCCAATGCATGCTCGCGGTTTTCTACCATCTTCGATAAATACGTAGCCTGTTTTTATGAAAGCGCACTTTATGTTTATATGTATGTTCACGCACTTTGTTTATTTTAAGATACACTGTAAACAATAGGAGAATTGATGATCATCATCATCATCATCAGCTCATTAACCGTGCCCACCGAGGGGCACGAGCCTACCCGTATAGGGTGATTAGGCTATAGTCCACGCGGGCCCAGTGCGGACTGGACGACTTCACAACCTTCGCAGGCGTGCATGAAGGTTTCCTCAGATGTTTTCCTTTACCGTAAGAGCCGTCGGATACATACATAATTTTCGAAAATTCGAAAAACATTGTACGTGTCGCGGATTTGAACTTCAGTCCTCCCAGTAGAAGGCGACTGTTCACACCATTGAGCTACCGACGCTCTACATGATGATAATGAGCAATAATAAATAAATAAATATCTTCAGACATACAGCGCCATCTAGCCCCAAACTGATATTATTTGTAAATACAATTCTTATTAAACATAGAAAACACCTAGACCAATACAAACAGACGTGTTCATACACACAAATGTTTGTAATGCCCGGGGATTGAACCCGGAACCCCTGGTGTAATAGCCGACGTCTCAACCATTACACCAGATGACGTCACAACTCACTAGTCCTTACAATGAAACTATCCTTTGTCAGTTCATAAAAAGCATGTCGCGAGTGGTGGTGTCAAGTATCCAATTGTAACCCATCCACGAGGGTGCTAGAAGTCGATTTTGGACAAAACATACGCAAAAATATAACTTTTAGGAAACAACGCTCTCCAATTCAACCTGAATCGGATTAAACTAAAGAAATCTAGTCACAAACTTAAGCAAACAACGGGTAAACATACCTATTCTGTTATTACGTAATAATATGTGTCTGCCTTGTGCCTTGACAACATACTTGTTAGTATTTATTTTTTTGAAATATAAACATAAAAAGAATACATATAAATATAATTAAAGTGTGTTTGTTAATATTTCAATTTTATCTGATTGTTTGCTCTGGTAATTCTTCTGAAGTGCTGGACCAACTTTGTCTTTTATTGGCAGTTAGGAAAAGTAAGACTATATTGACAGTATTATTCTGTATATATATAAAGGTAGTACGAATCCATGCCTCAAAACGAACCGCCGAGAGAGTACAGTTTGTTCTCTTTGTTTAGGTAAATTTGTTCGAAATTCGAAACATGTGTATGTGTGCGTCATTGCATTCGAACTACTTTTTTTTTTTTTTTTTTTTAATTTATTAGGACAACCAACAAGATAAACACTGGTACAAGCAACAATAAATAAGAGACAAACTTAAAGCTAAGTGTCACCTTACTTATAGGTTGCCACGGCTTGCAATGTGGACTGTAGTATTAAAATTAAACAATTTTAAAAATGTATAAATTTTAAAAATTGAGGTGCAATTTGTAATTTCAGCAAAATCAATCACACTGAATGAATATATTAATGTATCAAGTTCAATTAGTATTGCAGTCAAAAGACTGCAATACTTGACGCCTGAATTTTTGAGGCTTATATGAAAATATGTCGATGTCACATTCTTTACTGAGCTTATTGTATTGACGCTGTAGCCTATGCATGGTGGCGTGATGACTTACATTGGTCCTACTACCCTTTACAAAGAAAGGCACGTACCTTCCGGCTCGCGCTAATCTATACGGTACATTAAACTGTATAGATCGTAAAAGAGAGGAACAGTCTGTAGTGCCGTTAATTATTTTGTATAGAAACATTAAATCTAACAGGAGCCTACGATCCTTTAAACTATGAAGTCAAAAAGTCAGCCTTTCCCTATAAGAGGGCAGTTCTTTTGCCTTATGAGTCTGATATGAGAGATGCCACAAGAATCGCTTCTGGACACGCTCTATACGTTTAATGTGAACGTCGTAGTGCGGGGACCAGACCTGGCTACAGTACTCTAGGCTGGATCGAACTAGTGTTTTGTACAATAGGATTTTCGTAGAGGGCTTTCTTAATTCTTTAGCATTACGTAATACGAACCCCAGCATTTGGAAACCCTTTGTTATAATTTGTTCGAAATGCTTATGAAAACGTAACTTTTTGTCCAGAACAACGCCTAAATCACGAATAGTCTCCACCTCTTCTAAAATATGACCCTGGATATGATACGTCGGGAGAGAAACATTAGTACATCTTGAAAATAAATTAAATACATTTGTCAAGGTTCAAAAATAATTGGTTATCATTACACCACATCGCAAGACGATCCAGATCCTCTTGTAATAATTTTGAGTCATTTTCATCACGTATTTGCATTGATAATTTCATGTCATCAGCGTACAGAAAACACTTGGCGTGGTGGAAGACAGTTACAATGTCATTTATGAAAATATTGAAGAGGATTGGACCTAAGTGTGAACCCTGCGGTACACCGGACGTACACACAATTGTCTTAGAAGAGAAGCCGTTAAGCACCACTCTCGACCTCCTTTGTTGAAGATATGAGGAAAGCCATGCAAGTAGATCTCCAGTGATGCCAAAGATCGAAAGCTTGTAAACTAAAATATTGTGATCAACAGTATCAAAGGCCTTACTGAAGTCTGTATAAATTGTGTCCACAGAAAGTCGCTTGTCGAGAGATCCACATACTAGGCTTAAGAACGAAACGAGATTGGCGGTCGTTGAACGCGATTTAAGGAAACCAAATTGCTGAGGCGAAGTAGTTTGATTTATATGCCAGGACAATACAGGGCACACTAAAGATTCAAAAACTTTACCAAACACACACAAGATAGATATTGGTCTGTAGTTTTTAACAGATCGGGCATCACCAGATTTAAAAATCGGGACGATACGCGCCTCTTTCCATATAGAAGGGAACGTACCTGTTTTCAAAGATGCATTGAATATGACAGTTAAAGGAAATGATAGCGCCATACGACAATTAATTACGAAAATGGGGGGTATACCATCAGGGCCAGCTCCCTTGTTTCGATTTAAACAATTTTAATTTTCGATTTTTTGTGAGCATATCACGAATCCATACTTTTTTACATCATTGTACACTGTAAGTGTTACAAAATATATATTTTTAATTTTTTTTTATTCACATTATAGCGCAAGTAATACCGCGAGCATAGCTAGCTGTATATAAAAAACACCAGACCAATGCAAACGGACATTTTCATGCACACAAATGTTTGCGATGCCCGGGATCTACCCTTTCGTGTAGTATTCGGCTTCTTAATTATTATACATTTAAATTTACTGTACCTCGTGTAAGTAATCCAAAGGAATAAATAATACCACTTGAGTCGTAAGGTAAGCATAAAAAATCTGAAAATACCTAAAAGCAGAGCCAAACAGCTTTATAGATGTAAGCGTACCCTCACCAAAGAAATTACTGCAAACATGTTTTTAAAAATCAGCGGTAATTTAAAATCCCTAAGGCTTTCATGGAGTATTCAATATGATCAAATTATCCTTCATTGAACGTTAAAATCGGTTAGCAAAACATCAATTAATGACGGTGCGTTTTTTTGCAAAAAACATATTTTGTTCTTCCTACCCATGGACGTATAAAAATACGAACGTCTAACAACAAAAAAAGTGTAAAAATTTGGCCAGTTTTGTATGGAAAGCCAAAAAATATTAAGATATGCCGCGCACCTGTCTACAGAGCCATAGATTATGTAAGGAAAAATCTTAAAAAGAGCGTGGCTTGTTTTGTGAATTAGCGTGCAAAAAACCGCAGTGAAAAGCAAAAGGAACAATCCGGAAAACCAATATCATATCATAATAAACGAACAATTCGATTACATATTTTTAGTTAAAAACACTCTCAAAATCAGTGTACAAAAAGCAGCAGCTGTCATTTCACAGTTTTGTATTATACAAAAGTATCTTCATCTTTCGGCATATTAAGTGTTATGAATTCAGGCAGAAGTCCCAATCTACATTGGTCCCCATGATGAGTTACAGCCCAATTCTCATGACTGCTGTTTGAGAGGGCCTGTGCCTGAATTGTGTAGGCTGATTGATTAATTTTCCCTTCAATGGTTTCATCATTGCAGACCTGACTGCACCATGTTTATTAGAGAAATCAACCTCCTGGCAGGTTTCTATGTCATTATTTTATACTCGCTACCCTAGTAGCCTAATTTCTACCTAGTATTAGTCCTGCCATGCAGTGGCGAAGCGAGGTCTCTTCCATAGCGGCAAATTTGGCCACATTGTATTTATTATGTTCTCATTAATCATAGTTGCACTAAATATAAACAAACTAGCGTATAAAAGAACTTACCGTTCATCTATATAGTCGACATCCTCTTCGTCCCTTTGGAGACACATCCAGGTATCACAATCTCTCCCCAGATTACCAACACTAACACTGATTTGATAGATTCACCAAAACTGGCAATTGTCTTTAATACAGGTCCCAGTATCGTGCCTTGCGGCACCCCGCTGTTACGCCTCTGCACACTCTGCATGATTGCAGCTACACAACTTTGAATGTTTCAATACAATCTGTTAACAGAAGAAAAAACAATAATAAGCCCGACGGCCTAAGTGTTTATGTGTCGATAGTTTGTGAGGTTCCGTCGTTATAAATTTGGTCTAATGCTTACTTTACAAACTATTTAAAAAAGTGTTTACCTAAATGTTTATTTTTTACTTCGTGTATTTAGTCTACCACTCTTGTACGTGATTTAAATGCTAACTTAAGGCTGCTAGTATGTTAAGATAAGAATTATAATAACATTGAATTTATTTTAGCTTACATAAGAAATTTCAAGTTTTTAATATAATATAATTAGCCTTAATAATTATAATAACGGATATGCTTTATTACTTTCGTAATAACACATTTATAAGCGGCACGTATGTATCCATTATACACTTATACATTTATGTCTTTGTGATATCATAATGTAGTATGTACGGAACACTACTGCTTTCAAATATGATCAATCTGTAAATTATACTATACCTATAAATATATAAAGTCATATTTAAAAAAATATAGCCCAGCAATCTTTGTCTATGACTAATTTTACCTTCATGTAATCTTTTACCTATTGACCATTAGTAAATATTGAAAATTGTTCTTTATGTAGTGACGTTAAAGCTTTTATTTCTCCAACTATGTGAACACATAAGATGTTTTACATGTAATACGCAACTAAGGACACCTGAAGGCACTGGTCTGAAAGTAAATATTTTGTTTTTATCAGGAGTCTAGCTAAGCATAACAAATTGTACGTATCAGGTTATTTCTTAGTAGCCAACCTACATTTTCTAGGATTTTTGAAACTTATTTTAGTACGTGCTTTATAGATAGATTACTGGATACTATTCTTTCTCTAGCGCATATTTAAATGGTTAACGATTATGAAGATTCATATTATGTCACTCACTTTTTTGTTTTTAATACTTTTCCTGTTATCAGTATTTGTATTTTGTTTATATTATATTACTATACTATAAGTACAACGGAGATAATGATTGACGATTGGTAAAAGCTGACGCACTTCATGAGATTGACATTTTATCAAATACGTATTTGTTTATCTAAAACTTAAGTAAATTACCATTGTATAAAATATATATATATAGAGGTCCACAAATGTGTACTCGTATGTAGAATAATGTTTTTAAAATATATTTTTTTTTACTTTATGTGATGATAATTATATTACGAAAGCTTTCAATTTTGAATGGAAAACGCTAATCAATTATAGTTAATGTATTCAAGTTTAACAATTTCTGGTATTCTTTAATACATGTTTCATATTAGGTACAGAAGATTAACAATATTGAAGAGACTTTGTCAAATTTAAGTTATCCTTGAAGACTTTGATTCATCATAAATTTGCCTGGTAATCGTTACCTAGGAAAAATACCCTATAGAACCCACTTAAATGTAGACATAGATAAGAATAATAGGATTAGTCTTTCAGTAATGAGGTCTCAAATACATAATTTCGGTTAAAACAAAAATTTCGCAAAAATATGTTGATATTTTCTCTATAAAAACGCCATCTAGTACACTTCCTTCGAATCGAATCGCATTGCCATCCCGTGCTTGTGCCCTCCACCGCCATCTATGCAGCGTAACCTGTACCTTTGTTTTTCCGTGGCGTCACGCCTGTTGCACGGCCGGCGGATTGTTTACACAACACAAAAGACCCTTGTTTGTTTTTCGCTAGACGTTTCCTGGTTGGTTTTTGTGTTGGTGTGCGTGTGTGTTTTCACAGCCGCTTGTGTGCTCGAGGACGGCACACAAAATGTTGTTGTTTGCTCGGCCCGCTGGCAATAAATTCTGTCTGAAGCGCACCAACTCAGTAATGATAGTTGTAATGAATTAACATTTGAACGTGTCGTGTTCGTGTTTCGGTGGTTTGGACGCTATTGCCACTGGGTATAGATGCATGTACCCTAATGTATGCAAGTAATCCACAAGAAACATAAAGGATATAATCGAAGTATCCTAGAAAGGATACTGCAAAAACTCCCGAAGTATTTAAACCCAGGCATAAAAATATGATTGAATTTGTAATAATAGAACGATGTTGAGCCACGCATATAGGGACTCTATCACAGGCTTGTTATTTCGGGAAAAAGTTGGAATCTCATTTCGTGTATATACCCACCCACCAGTGAATTTAGTCGAAACTCGAAAATAATATCTGTATATCCCGTTTGAAAGGGAGTGAAAACACTTCCATTATAAGTATGAACTCCTGACATACACTTATTCAGGATTACTAGAAAACTTTTTCCCGGATGACATACAATCAAATTGTGAAAAAAATCTAGAGTCCTTAAAAAGTGCAAATCTATCAGGAAAGATAACAGAAGGCTATCTCTTTAAAGAAAAACTCACAAAGGATTCATTCAAGGAATCATTTAACATTCCTGCATAGAATTACTTGTCATAATATTTCTGCTTATTTTTTAGTAATATTAATACACTTTTACAATAAGTATTTACAAACGTTATTACCAAGTTTCGTAACATTATTTAAAAAAGAAAGTTAGTGCACGAAAACACATTTCAGAGCTCGTAGTGTAAAGTTGTGTTTTTCACATCCGACTTTATTAATTGGGATAGGCGATAGGTACTTATATCTGCATACATTTTTTTCGGAGCTTAACATAAGAATCCATCATAAGAAATAAAGCATAAACTATAAAAAGCAATTGCTAGATTTTTTTATGTTCATTGTGAGCAAATCGACAGTAAGTGGCTATCATCTTCAGTACACCAGTGATCCCACCAAACATGGTAATACAAACAATGGCAAAGTCGCGGTTTCCAATATTTAACTGTCTGTCACACTCTTCAAACGCAATCCTTGATTATCATAACAGTGTATTTGGTAACCTGTGATATAAACAATATATATGTCACTGTGTCGAGTACTAAACTTTCACTGATTGTCACTCATACAGCTATCCCACCTGACGTCACAGTGCAGTTGTTAACGTATGACATAAACAATGAATAAGTCAATGTTTCCAGTATTTTTGTTGCTTGAATACTATCGTCTAGGAGCGTTATCCTTTAGAAATAGCAATAGATGTGCAGGCGCCAAGTGAATACAGCTAAGTTAAATTTGTCTCTCTATGACTTAAATATGTCTTTAAAAGGACATAAACTGGACCTCGCTTCTAGATTGTGAGGAAACAAGAAAAGAAATGGAAGAAACCTGATGATAAAGTCGTTCCAGACTTTTGATTGATTAGATACTCTCATTATGTTTGCTAAGGCGAGTTCTTTCTTATAGAGCTAATCTTGCCCAAAGGAAACGTATGCTCTAAAAAATATGAAAAATATACATAGTGACAAAATAAGTAAAAATGGCTCCTCACACTAAAAATATACACTCTAATTCAATAGGCAGATTCTTAAGTATTAAACTAGATTACGATAGACCTGACAAAGTATCTGCCGAAACCACAAATACATTAGCTTATTTACCGACCCATTATTATTAATAGACATTATTATCTATGTCGTTTTTTTTTCATAAATTCTACCCATTCCCATTTTCTTGATTCGATTAGCTCGCTATGGCAACACAGCATAAAAACTCAAACACAACCGTCTTAATTGCATGAAAATTACAAGAATCCACGTGGACGCACACGGAATGCGAACAGTTTTTAATTCAATTAGGACTGCTAGGTCTCAATAATACTTAATTTTTTATACAAATACCGAATTAACTTCAAATAACAACGTTATTGTGATGAAAAAACAACAGCATTACCCGCGCATGAGTTTACGGTACGCGCGGAATGCCTGAGTGAGACATTGGCTAGGTTTTGCGACTACATTTAATTACGTATGTTTCATAAAAGCAATACAATATACGAAAATTTGTTTGCTGGACGCCATTTTTATGCAGCTGCGCTTGACGACGGTGCACATTCGTGGAAGGTTAGTTTTTGCGATCAAGTATTTAACGGATAGGTATTTTGAAATTTATAAAAATATGCTGTGTACAAGCTTGGAGAGACTGACTATTGAGCCAGTTAATTATGGCCGGCCCACGTTTGTACCGAACAATGATATTTATGATGTTTTAATAAATATTCCTACGTAGTATTGACTTTTTTTTAATCAACAGTGTTACTTTGGCCTATATATATTGGTCCAGCGGTAAACTAACAGTTTGTCGATTTGAGCAAATGTGAAACCAAAAAACAAATGTATATCTTTTATTTAAATAGTTTTTGTTAAAAATACCATTTAAATGATTTATTTTCATTTAAATTTAGGAACTCATTTTAGACTTATTGGAAGTTTTTTATTTTATTTATTAATGCAAATAAGTTTAATGGCAAACCAATGTATTCTTCACATTTTCGAAGCGTAGCGCGCTAATTCTAAATCTATGTTTTCGACTTACATAATCAATTATGATAACAATGAATATATAGTCCCCAAACTATATTTATTAACTTGGTGAGAACTTCATCAAGGATAACAGGTAATAGTGTAAATGTTGATAAAAAAGGCATTTTTGCAGACGATTTAGGAGAATCGCAGTTGCATTCTTGCTTCTTGTTGCTTCGCGATCATCATTAATGATGGGGTGGTCTTTGACAATGATTAAAGGAGAAGCGATACATTATTGTAAATAGTCCTTTCGGCTCGATGGACCAGCGACTTGCGTAAGGTTGCCGGTGGAGGCTGGATGAGAAAAACGGAGGACCGGAATATCTGGCGCAACATTGGACTGCGATAGGTTGAAGAGAATGTCCCATACAAACCTCATGGCAACAGTGTTGTTATCCCTGTATTAACATTTTAAGTAGTTTTTATACTTTAGCTATCCACAATGGTGTAGATTTAGGTAGAAGTTGGTCTAAATAAAAAAAAAAAAAAATTGCATAATTTTTAACTTGGCCGTTCACACTACTGCGTTTCTTGATTTATAATTTTTGTTGACCTTTAGGTATTATTATATAAATGCTTAAAAACAATAAAGTTAACTAATTTTACTTCAGACGTAATCAAGATCTGATTCACAACATGTTTTGATGGTTTCACTTATGATTGTTTTTTTTGTTTATCCTTATAAATAAGTGGACATTAAACAAATGAGAACGAAAACAAATTTTGCGTTCGCTTACTAACGAATTAGCAATGGAACTTACTTGAATGATGTATAAGCGAATGGTTAATACAAACTTGTTAATTCGACGACCTATTTGGTGTTGCGGTTGAGAAGTCGACTGTAACACCAAGGGTTCGGGGTTCGATCCCCGGGCAGTACAAACATTTGTGTGCATGGACACGTCTGTTTGTAATGGTCTGGGTGTTTTCTATGTATAATATGTATGTATTTACAAAAATGTATATAAGTATGTTTATCCGTTGTTTAGTACCCATAAATACAGGCTTCACGCGTAACTTGGGGCTAGATGGCGCTGTGTGAATGTCAGTGGATACTTTTTTATTGTTATGTTATTTACTAACAACAAAAATATTTTATAATTACGAGATTTTTTTTTACAAAGGCAGTGGTAGGCACTCAGAGATTAAAGTTATGGCATCACAGACACATTAAAGAGTACTGTTTGCTGGTGGCTACTTCATCATCACAGTTTAAAAGTCCTCTGCGGAATAAAAGGCTTCCCTAAAGACTTTCACGCAGACTGATCCTAGCAGTCGACATCCATCTGCTACCCGCCACCTTAGCGAAGTTATCAGGGTTCCCAATTGCAATTGATTCTTGCTTTATACAAGTAATAAAACTAGCGACTCATTAGTTCGTATGAGTTGAGTTTTTAAAAGATGTAGTATCATTAAACCTTCACGTCATCTAGTGCATTGTACTTTAAATTTCAACTTAAAAAACATAATATGGATTTCATGTATACTTCCCATCCCCGTTTTGCCCACACAATAGTAGTTTCGTGAATTCCGTTCTTAGCGGATGTCTAGAAGGACCCTATGCCAAATTACAGTATGTGTTATACTTACATAGTTTTGTAATTCGTTTGGTAATCTATCAATGAGCGTAAGATTTCTGTACTCAGATAACGGTTTTAGTTTTTTTTTTATTTAGAAAAAATAAAAAATGTGAAACAATAAAATTGAACCATAAATGTTGATAATATGCATACTGTTATTAATTTCCTTCGACTCAGCATCTATGGTAAGGCGTATCACTTACACTAGGTGAGCGAACTTACCGTCCCGTTCACTTATGATATATTAGAAAAATTAGAAAAAAAATACTAAAATAATTAAACCATCACGTAGTTAATTATGGCAGTGTCTAGCACTAAACAGTAGATCTGTAATCTCTTACTTAACTCAGTTTCACATGAATACAATTTGTATGATCATCAGAACAAATACTAGGGTTCCCAAATTTAATAAACTTGATATAAACTTTTTCGCAGGTTTCCTCACGATGTTTTCCTTCACCCTAAGAGCGGCGGATAAACGTACATATAATTTAGAAATTTCGAAAATACAATGATACATGGCGGGATTTGAACCCGCACCCGACAGGCAACAGTCCCACACCAATGAGCCACCGACAATTTCGTCTATAACATGTGTAAGTGAATCAAACCCATTTTTGAACGTATTTTGGATTTCCCTTGAGGAATACCAGGTAAATTTTAAATTAATAAGCTTATAAACCTAAATTGAATACTTATATATATCTTAAGTTGATGTTTCAAAACCATTTGAGGCATTGTCAGCTTACGACGTTTCATTGCAGGTACAGGCCTTCCCGCTCAGCATAGCTATGGAGAGATTGGGCCACAACCCACCACGTATGCCCAATGTAGTTTGGTGGTAACGACTACCATCCTAAGATAGCCATAACCGACAGCTTAATTAACGCCCTTCCGAATCACGGAAGAACTGGAGATAACTGGAACCATCGAGTCCTTAGACCAGTGTCACCGCTCGATAGTCGACTATCGATAGTATGTCGATAGTTGGGCAAAAGTAGTATCGATCGGCCTATCGATAGTATTGATAATAGAAAGAAAGAAAGAAATACTTTATTTGGCAAAAAATCATACAAAATACAATGGAAAAAATAATAATACAAATAAATGCCAAATAGGACCTCACTTAGCATGAGACCCAGCACGGTAAAAGCATGCCAGGACGCTGTTTTTCAGTGAAGCCCTAGGAGGACAGTCATAAAACTAAAAATGACAAAAGTATACAAAACTAAAAAATAAAAATTTAAAATAATTACTAATTTGACAATCATGTATAATACGGATAGTTGGTGTAATTTACAAAGCCGAAACTATCGATATTATAGACAATATCGAGCTACGATACAATCGATAATATAGGAGTGTATCATTACTAATGCGCTCAACTAAGCTAACGACACTATCGATAGTGTCAACGGCGTGTCCAGGGGGAAGGTCATGGGGGTTATGAGCTATTTTTAAGTACTATACTAACGTACATTAACAAAATACCGTATAAGTTCTTAACTTGACTACTACTATTTGAACCCTTCCTGGCGCCTAACCTGGATCCGCCCTTGGATAGTCTAGATGATTTTCGGATTTTATCGCGTAGGGAGACACCTAACATAGCCCTCTCCATAGCACGCTGAGCAACCTTAGTCTATTCAAGAGGCCCTTGGTGAGCGCCACGTTTCGCTTCCGTATGTCATAACTGGCAACACACACTGTCAAAGGCTTCGTCTTGAGACACTGAGGTATTTTGGACGAAAAGATCTGCCTTAACTTCCCGAACGCTGCCCATCGTAATTGAATTCGACGAGAAACCTCCTTCTCGAAATTGGACCTACCCATTTGGACTCGACTAACAATAGTTGAACTACCGACTAATATCGACGACGGATATATCCTCGTATTTCGTTAACCCTAGCACCATGTAAGTACATACATAAAGTAGTTAAGAAAGCCATTTTCCCATAGCTCATTGTTTCTGGCTCAACCAGTGTTGGCAACAAACAAATTGCGTAACGCTATAGTTATCTGATCATGGGATCGTAAGTAAGACATTTTGTATCACTGGGAACACTTTAAGTCTTAATGTAGTTAATTCGGATTTTTTAATTTCCTATTCAATAAACAATAATAAATAAATATCCACTGACATTCACACAGGCATCTAGCCCCAAGTTAAGCGTGAAGCCTGTATTATGGGTACTAACACGGATAAATATACTATATAATTTTTTGTAAATACATAAATATTATACATAGAAAACACCCAGGCCATTACAAACAGATATGTTTATGCACACAAATGTTTGTACTGCCCGGGGATCGAACCCGGAACCTTTGGTGTTGCAGTCGACCTCTCAACCGCAACACCAAATGGGTCGTCAAAGTTCAATAAGGATAATGAATATGAAAATTCGAGACAGCGACGACCTGACGACCTTCAAAGAAGAGCGTATTCCCTGTTGAAAGGCCGGCAACGCATTTCAGTGCCCTCTGGTATTGCAAATGTACATGGGCGGCGGTGTCATTTACCATCAGATGAGCCTTTGCTCGTTTGCCTGCTATAGCGTAAAAAAATTGGCCAAGCGCGAGTCGGACTCGCCCGTGGAGGATTCTGAAGCAGCAAGTAACATAAAATTAAATTATTTTTATTTACTTAGGGACCTACTTCAGCTTTAATATGAAAAATAGTGGTTCACCGTTTATGACGTATAAAAAAGAATACACACCAGAAATCGTTCAAAATAAATTTCATTGTTCTCAATACAACTTTTCAAGATCTAAACATTGATACTGCACACGTGGGGGTACGATGAGAAAAAAATGAGTTTCAGTTCAATGTATTGGGAACCCCAAAATATATCAATTTATTTTCAAGTTTCTTATTAAAACCTAATAGCGGTTCACAGAATACATATACTTACAAAGTTTGAATAGTGTAGTGTTAATAGTTCTGGAGAAAAAATGGTATGACATACGGACGGACAGGCCGACTTGACGAATCTATACGGCTCCGTTTTTTGCATAGATTAGCGTTAAATGTTATACTTAATCTGACTTGCATGGGCAGAATACACATTATAATAAATAAATTATTATTATTAAATCCGTGGAAGAGTGCCTTGGCTATGTGCGTCAGAGTTAACAACAAAATTCCAAACGAATTTAAAACATTTGTGGACTTTTTAAAAGGCAAATACGTCAATACATTGTATTTTTAAAGTATTAAAGAATTTCTTGACCCATGGCGCTGATGTAGATTGAGAACTGTATTTTTTTTCCATTGGTAAACCAGCAGACTGTTCAACTGATGGTAAGTGATACTCCTAATGGTAAGTGGTAAGTACCGACCCATGTAGTGTAATGATCAGGACGTCGGCTATTACACTTAGGGTTCGGGATCAATCCCTAGGCATTACAAACATTTGCGTGCATGAGCTTGTCTGTTTGTAATAGTCTGGGTGTTTTCTATGTATAATATGTATGTATTTACAAAAAAATACATTAATATGTTTATCAGTTGTTTAGTCCCCTTAGTACTCGCTTAATATAGGGGTAGATAGCACTGTGTAAATGCCAGTGGATATTTACTACCTTTAAACGCTCGTCACTCTGAAGCAGCAACGAGTGAGTTATCTCTCTCTCTTCACCCTTTCGCAGTCAACTTCTGGACATAGGTTTCCCCCATTGTACGCCAGAGAGCGCATTTTATGAGATTAAGTGGTGGGGTCGATCAGTACGCTCACCTGGTAGTGATACACCTGACCATGACAGAAACAGTGTTGAAGGAAATTAATAGCAGAAGGTAGTCATTATTTTTCCGTCATCACTGCTCTGAGCCCGTCACTCGAGACGACAGATGTTAGGTCTCTTATATCCGGTAATTTTACTAGCTACAGTGTCCTCATCCCGAAACATAGAAGTGCAAAAAACTCGCATTTCACGGGACGATATCTGGCACTGCGGTGGTACCTACTAGACGACTCAGTACCACCTAGTAAAACGTTGCGGAACTTCGAAAAGAGAGAGAAAAGAAACGCTGCTCACAAATCTTGCAGGCTGTAGTACCACACTATCACTGCGGTGTGTATTTTCATATATTTTTTTGTAATTCTCATTTCATGATTTATAAACTAATGACATATCAGTTTTATCCATTCAAAACGAGCACGGATGACTTAAAACACCCACAACCCACACGGGCACAACCCCGTATAAGATTCAAATTTTACCTATTGTGTGATATACACGTACTGAAAAAAATATTTACAGTTCATCGTCACTTGTTTCAAGGTGGAAGCTGTATGGGAAAAGCGTGATATTTGGCGCAAAACGGGGGAGGCTTTAATTCAACAGTAACAGTGTTAGTTGAAGAATTAAAAGTGCAAGATACCTGTCAAGTCGACTCAGTACCCTAACCCAGTCAAAGAAGCAAATATTTGGTGCAGAGGCGCATAAAAGCCTAGTCACATAAAATTTCACTTTAATACGACTAGGTACTTATATCACAGTATATACGTATTGTAAACAATTTTTTTTTCTCAATCCTAACATCGACAACATCTTTTTTTGAGTCTTATTACTGCAAGCATAAGGGTGACGTTGCTCAAACTTCTTGTGCCAAATGCTTATCGCAATGACGTGAATGCCTCTGAAAGCTTTGTTTTATTTATGCCGATAATGGTTTTGATTCTGAAACGCGTCAGTTGTTATCGTAATTAGATTTGTCATCACCACAGTCCACTGTTGGACATAAGTCTTCCCTATTTTGCGCCAGATATATCAGTCCTTCGCTTCCCTCATCCAGCCTCGACCAGACCTACTAGGTGCCGGTACTGTCTCGTCTAGGTAGGAACCACCGCAGTGCTAGATCTCATCCCGTAAAAAAGGAATCTTTTGCATTTCTATGTTTCGGGGTGAGGGCACTCTAGCTTTTAAAATTACCGGGTATGAGACCTAACATCTGTTGTCTCGGGTGACGGGCTTAGAGCAGTGTTCGGAAAAATAATAACTACCTACTGTTGCTTCTGGCATGGTCTGGCGTATCACTTACCACCAGGTGAGCGCACTGACCGTCCTGCTCACTAATGTCACAGAAAAACCTTTCGGAACTAGCTCGGGTCATCGGTCCGGGCGTCATTCGCTTCGCCAAGACGTAAAGCGTCTGACCGCTCTACTCTGCTCATCTTATAACTGCTGAGTGTGAGTGAGCTAGTTTTATAGTCGACGACCCATTTGTTGTTGCGGTTGAGAGGTAGACTGCAACACCAAGGGTTCCGGGTTCGATCCCCGGGCAGTACAACATTTGTGTGCATGGACATGTCTGTTTGTAATGGTCTGGGTGTTTTCTATGTATAATATGTATATGTTTATCCGTTGTTTAGTACCCATAATACAGGCTTCACGCTTAACTGGGGCTAGATGGCGCTGTGTAATGTCAGTGGATATTTATTTTTTAGTGACGGAAAAACAATAGCAAGCTTTTTGTAATTCGGGAAATTTTTCCCTTGTATCATTCGCGAATTTCATTCAGCTTACCATACCAAACATCATTCCGATATACATTTATGTCGATAATTCCTACTCATTATTTGAGGTATTCACTAAATATACAACAAACAACACGAATATAAAAGATAAAAACCAGCCACTAGGTAACGTTATCTCATAAAATGAAATTTCAGTATGCCGATAAGTATTACGTATTGGCTGAGGTTATATCGAGGTTTCAATCCTTATTTATACTTTATCTACTCAGGTACGTATTATCCCATAGGTTACTAGACTTTTGATTGTCCGTTCTTATTAATAATATATATTTATTTTTACGTACTTTGTTTTTTTTATGGGATATAAAGAGGGGATATATAGGGGATGTAAAGAGCAGACAGATCACCTGATGGTAAGTGAATACTGCCGCCCATGGACATTTGCAACACCAAAGGACCTACAAGATACGTTGCCAGCCTTTTCAGCAAGAGTATTAGCATGTTTCAATGGTAGGCAAACGAAAGACAAAGACTAGCTAAGACATTAGAGCCAGTGCTACCTTAGCATTATCACAAAGGCAACTAGCCTGCGGACGAGATATCAAGTGAGCGACATTTATTTATTTGGGAAACAATACAGTTTCACTCATATACAAAAAAACAAAAAATGTTCTATTACAGAAATCAGTTAAGTCTCCACAACTTGATATTCCATAAACTGAGCATAAAATGATGTTACATTAGGAAATATTATTCTTATCTAAATTACCACTCTAGAAACAAACGAAAGAGAGAAAAAATACATTTATTTTAAGACAAACAAAAAAAACTAATCATGTTCTGGGCTACAGCCCATTAGTGCAAGTCTAACTTTTCTCTTATATATACCTATGGAGCAATTAAAAATATATATTTCACAAAAATGTTTGTTGTAGTTTCTACATGCTCTGTGCACAAATACATTTTGTGATATTTGATCTCTTTCCTTACATCGCTGTGTCAAAGTCAATTTAAAATTATTTGCAACAAAAGTATAGCCATCTTTTCTATGTATGTGCTCAGAACCTTGCGCATAATTCTTTCAATTACTTCAATATAAATATCACATTGGGGATTCCAAACAACTGAAGCATATTCCAGTATTGATCTTACTAGTGAAACAAAAAGAAGTGTTAGGATGGAAGCCATTTTAAAATCCCTGGCAGCCCGCAGTATGAAACCGAGCACACGATAAGATTTTGAGGTAATGTGTGCTTCAAAAGTAAGTTTATGATCGAGCTTAACACCCAAATCCTTAACAGTAGAAATTCTGATCAATGATTCAACGTCAATGTGGTATTTAAATTCAACTGGTTTAACTATTCTGTTAAATGAAATGACATTACATTTTTGACGTTAAGAATTAAATTGATATCTCTACAGTAGGCAGATAATCTTTCAAGGTCGCGTTGCAATAACTGGCAGTCCTCATGTGTACGTATAAACTATCTAAATATTTGATAATCGGCATAAATTGGATTTTACGACTTTATTTGGAAAGTATTTAAGATGTTCATTTATAATATTAATAAACAAGAGTGGACGACAGATGCGATCCCTGAGGTACGCCAGAAGTGACAGGTACAAAAGTCGAAGACATGTCCCCTAACCGGACGGTTTACGGTTTATTAATGATATACGCCACTTATGAACTATGAACGTGGTAGACGTCCTCGGGACGTCCACGATCCAGACGACCGAAATAGCCAATCAATCAACAAAACCGGAACGGAGTTGTTCCGCATCGTCGCGTGTCCTTGTGAGATCGCACAGTCCCTATTCGCGTAACCACATATATAGGGTTACCTAGCCCTCCTCGTAATGCCTAAGCCGAGGTTTGAGTCCCTCTCTGGGACGCCCGCGAGTTCGTTGTATATTTTTTTCTTGTAGCAGATGGCTTTCAACAGTTTCAACATAAGCTCAGATGGCTCGCATAGTAGAAAGCGTCAATAAGACAAACGATACATCTGTGATCACCATCGTCAGCATGTTTAACGTCCCCACCGAGGGCACGAGCCTCTACGTGGTGTTTAGGCTTTATAGTGTCACGCAGGCGCAGTGCCGGTTGAACGATACTTCACGCACAACTTATGATATCTTTGTGCAAACGTGGGCAGGTTTCCTCAGATTTCCTTCATTGTAAGAGCGTCGGATAACGTACATATAATTTCGGAAATTAATCTCCATCAATGCCGGTCTGTCATGGTCAGGCGTATCACTTACCATCAGGTGAGCGTCCTAATCGTCCTGTACACTTATAAAAAAAAACTTAACATCTTTACGGCAGAAGTATGATACTGCATCGCGGTCCCTTCGGTAAAGGGTTGCCACCTTTAGGGGAAAAAAATCGGGACGATCGGGCATCCATCAGTAGCGTTCGAAGTTAGGTCCAATCATATTATGATATGACGCATGTGACTCAGTGTGAGAAACTGAAACTTTATTTCGTATTTATATGATCATCATTATTCATTTAAATAATTATTTTTTTCATATGTTTTCCTTTTTGTTATGAGTTGATTTTAATAATTCTATATCAAGTTTGTTGTTAATGATGTTATTTGATTAATCCTATCGCATATTGTCAAAAATCGGGACAAATTCGATAGGCCATCGGGAGTAGTCGGGACCCGGGACAATGCCTTCGAAATCGGGACTGTCCCGGCAAAATCGGGACGGGTAGCAACTCTGCTTCGGTATCATAGTAGTAGCGTCAACTGCCTTTGATGCCAAAAGATTGCATTTTTTTTAATAACTTGACATGTAATTAAAACCATAGATATTTGAAACTCAACAAATACTCATCAGAAAACTATTCATTAGAAGAACAATCGACATATAAACGAACCAACACGTTCCACGATATAGACCGACCATTATGAGACATTCTTTTTAGGCAACTTAGCAACAAAATGTATGGACTGTGTTTTTTTTCCTCCCACTCACACACGCACGCTTGCTAGTGTGCGCGCGAGGTTGTTTATGTATGCGTGTAGGCGTGACGGCCGATAGCGTTATCGCATTCGCGGCTTGCAAAAATACACAACAAACATTGACAGTAAACCGCGCGTGGAGATGCGGCACAGGTGTTTTTTTTAATTAAATTATTTATAAAGCCCTTTGGTGGCGATAGATTAGATTACAATTAATTTATCATTGCACCTACTCTTACTGATTCTGGCTTTCTTACACTTAGGGACAAATTATTTAGCAGAAGTCTCGTTGCAGTGATCGAATTAAACTGACTAATTGGTATGCTACTTTCAATCCAACTGAATAGTGTAGACATTACAGCAATGCTTTCACTATCGTTGAGTTGGTCAAGTCTAGAAATGAGCTGCCGCAGAATGACGGCCTAACAACTTAATTTTAGTATAGCTAATTGGTTTCAAGTAAGTAGCCATAACTTTTTGATCTTTATCTGAATGACAATCATACGTTTTACGTGTTAAATGTATTCCCTGTTTAGCATTATATAATCAAACGGAATTGACCAGCGTTTAAAGATTTTGTTGCAGGAGGGCCCATTTTACTTACCGTTTGTGAGTCAACAGATACACTATAACTTCGATAAAAAATCACAGCCATAGTAGCCTTGCAGCCTACTAATAAAGAATGAAATAATTATAATTAAATGTTGGTGCATCGAACACTTACGAACATCAAATGAAATGTACCATTGGATCGGGTTTTTGTTTTCTAGGTACAATATGATAACAACCTAATCTTATTGGACTGCAATATTAGAGGACTAAACGCTAAACAATATTATAGGGCTAAACAGTATTATTAACAACGCTCAGTTGAGGAGTCATTTAATAAAAATGTGACTAATTTCAACAAACATGAAGAAACAAATAAGTATTTTAACTATTCCGTATTTGTTTTAGTTTTTACGTTAGAAAAATATTTATCTTATCACAAAGCATTTCCGCGCTACGTACTAATTCAACCTTTATTTGTACCTTGAAAGTTGGCTGCTAGGTCTCATAATTTGTTATTATGTACTAAATTATGTGAGTAAGTACTGTTAAACATATGACTAGTTCACTAGATTACTAGCCAACTCGTAGTTTGGTGTTATCAAAATCACTTGATATATTTCCGGGAGAATTTATATGCTAAGTCATTAAACAAGGTCTAAAGTATGACGTCATTTACTTGAATCCATTCCTTAAGGCACTATCCTCACCAAGAGGTTTGTAAATAAATAGATAGATGTTTCTAAATGTATCTATATATTATGTACATTATATGTAGATACATTGATGTGTAAAAAAATGATCCTAAAGGCAAGCAGCTCACTACACATCAAATATACTTTAAGTTACCAATTACTTCTCAAAAATTAGATCACCAATAAGTAATCTCGCAAATGCATACATTTGCTTGTTGATTTTCAAACACAGTAAACTACAGAAACAAATGAATAAGTTTCAAAAGAAACCTTGAAATGTTTAAGCTAATATGTCCTAGTTCAGTATCTATAAACGATGTAACATTGTAATCAATCCGTTACCAACTGTCCGTAATATTATTTATTAACAAAGAAATAGGCGCTTTATTTTTCTTCTTCCTGTATACTAATCTTATCTAGAACTTTCATCTATGCGTTCCGTGTCTGCCTCGCCTTTAGATAAATAACTGGGTAATGTAAACGGTATCAAAATCTAGTTTTTGTGCCAGATAAGTATTGCATTATAATAAAACTTATATTCGTATTCATTAGTTTAAATTCAAAATAAAGAGACACGTGTACCGGGTTATTAACATAGATGAAAATATACAATAAGCATGAAAAAAATATATGAATAAAACATCAATCGTAAACTGTTTCAAATAACATTGTTCATGTACATCGTATACGTATTGATGGTTACATATTCATTGAAACAAATCAGTTGTTAGTCAACTGTTATTCATCAAATTAAAGCATGGAACGAGTTACATAAATTATTATATAAGATAAGAATCTTGAATCTTTAAAATAATTGAATTTTGTGCATCTTATGATAAAATGCACTAAATTCAATTATTTTGAATTCTATTTGATTTAATAAACATGTTTGTAACATGAAAATCGTTATCACCTTATTTAGTAATTAACTGAATAGCATATATCAGAAATACCGATAACTATTCTTATGGTAGGTTGTGGTGAAATTAAATGATTAAATCATTAAATTGTAAATAAAAATATTTGCCCAGAAGAGATTAGCGTACGCGATAAAGACTTACATCTTATGAATTATATCTGCTTATTGTTACAATAAAAATAACCATAGCAGTCTAAGTCACCTTTTTGTAAAGAAATGTTTATTCTAATCTCCTAAACATTTTTAAAACGTTTTATCTGCTGACTTTGCATATACTCATATTTAGTGTACGAAATTGCGCCTTCCTACTGATAAAACAAAACAACCTAAATAATGTAGCGGCCTCGAAATCTAAATAAATGACTATCAGCCTAGCTTCCGACCTCCTTCTCTTTCCTAAACACTCGAAACTGGCGCGTTATATTTTGTGAATTATAAGAGTAATAATAGTATTTTTTCACTACTGACTTAAATATTACAATCACACTAGGTAGTAGATTCGATACTGAGTCGTCTAGGTAGGTACCACCGCAGTGCCAGATATCGTCCCGTGAAATAAAAGTGCTATGCATTTATGTGTTTCGGGATGAGGGCACTGTAGCTAGTGAAATTACCGGGTATGAGAGACCTTACATCTGTTGTCTCTAGTATCAGGCGCAGTGTGGCATTGACGGAGAATAATATCTGTCAATCAGTTTTTGGTCACCATCAATGCCGCTCTGTGATGGTCAGGCGTATCACTTACCATCTGGTGAGCATCCTGACCGTCCTGTACACTAATCACAAAAAAAAGCCAAATATTCTCAAAGAAAGGATAAGGAAATTGAAATGGCGTGGCAATGTGCTCATTTTCACAGGTCCTATAACCTCAGGGATAAATGTGTTCTGGCGTAAAGTCCAGAACAAATTTCCATACCTAGACTTATAAAAAGCGTCGGTGGCTCATTGGTGCACCTGCACTTTCCAATGTGAAGGATGCGGGTTCAAATCCTGCCGCGTACCAATTTCTTTTCGAATTTGTATGTACGTTTATCCGACGCTCTTCCAGTGAAGGATAACATCGTGAGAAAACGAAGAGCTTCAAGGGTTGTGTGTGAAGTCGGCCAGTTCGCACTGCGCTCGCGGGTATGACTAAGGCCTATACACCCGTGTACGATGAGGCTCGTGCGCCTCAATGGGGACGTATAATGAGCTGATGATGATTTATCTCACAAATACGAAAAATTGGCCAAGCCCGAGTCGAACTCGTCCGTGGAAGGTTCCGCAGTAACATAAAATATATTTTTTTTATTTACTTAGACACCTTCTACAGTTTTAATATGAAAAAAATTGTGGTTCACCGTTTATGACGTATAAAAAAAACTACACACCAGAAATGTTCAAACTAAATTTCGTTGTTAGTTTTTCATCTATATATTTTTATTTCAACCCCATAGTTGAAAGCAGTGACGTCACAAATATAATGAGTAGGGTATGCAAAACACAATAAATAACTTACATTTTTGTCAAATTGAATGCTCCGCGATCTGCTGTCAACAACAGCACAACGGCAAGTGTTGCCACCTCAGCCTTTTTGTAGCTAGACCTAGCACTTTTTAGTATAGGTGAACTCCTTTTTTAACGATTTAGCCCGAAAAGAGCAATCTAGCTCTTTTTCACTGTCTTGAAAATAATATCAAATTATGAAGTTTTCGATATGCTAAGGAGTAATTTTGTTTGCTTTTTCATCGGTCATGATGACCTTTTTTTTAGACGCTCTAAAAAACGGCTTCATGACATGATTATTTGAACATATTTAGAACAGTAAATCTTATGATGCCCAATCTAGCCCTGTCTAGCTCTTTTTAACATCTCAAATAGCCCTTTTTCTAAAACTTAGGTGGCAACACTGAGATCATCTAAGTATTAAAATCCGTGGAGGAAAATATGAGTGTGATACCTATATAATATGTATGAAAAGAAAGTGAATCCTAGAATTTTTAAACTGGGTCGTGTATTATTTACTAAAATGACACCACGACTTTTCCCACACACAGATCTCTATACGTAAATTGTAAAACAGTATTACATAGTTCATGGTTACATGAATTTACAATGCTAATATTGCTAATACTTTCGAGTACAAAAATCCATGTCACACTCGTATCGACACGTGTAGCTAGAAATATTGTCTTATTTTGTATCTATAATAAATAATAATACTTAAATATCCACAGACATTCACACAGTGCCGCCTAGCATCAAGTGAAGCGTAAAGCCTATATTATGGGTACTAAACAACTTTATTATATATATATATATATATTAAGTATGTAAATTAAGAGATAACCTGAGGAAGGTTGCGGGTGGCCATTGGATGCAGATAGCTTCCGACCGTTTGGAGTGGAAGTTATTGGGGGAGGCCTATGTTCAGCAGTGGACATCATGTGGCTATGATGATGATAATGATATTAAGTATGTAAAAATGTGTAAATAAATGTATATAAGTACGTTTGTCCGTTGTTATATATATATATACAGACCATTATAAACAGACATGTTCATGCAAACAAATGTTTGTACTGCCCGGGGATCAAACTGGGACCCTTGGTGTCGCAGCCGACGTCACACCAAATGGGTCGTCAAATAAAACGTATAGATAAACAAGAAACTAACTAAATGCATAATCTCATTCAAAAATTATCCGCCGCAAAAGTCTGCCCATCGCTTCAGTTAGGTAGAATTTTCATTCATAATCACGTCGCTCGCTACATGCCATAGTGACATTGTAGTGTGCCCGTGCTTTTGACTTTCAACCCTTTTATTGACGCCTTAAGGTCAACATTTTAATGAATAATTTTGTCATAACTATAACAATAAGTCAACGTATCAAGAGCGTCGGTGGCTCATTGATGTGGACCAGTGGCGTGCACTCCATATATGCAAATAAGCAGTGCATACCCTGTGCGTCGAGACAACCCGGAAAATCTACAACTTATTAAACGAATTCTACTTATTCGCCCATTTGCCTCTCCAGACTTGGAACCATAGGCGATCTGCTGTTATCAACAGCACTCAATTTGACAAAAATATAAATTATTTATTGTTTTTGCGATCAGTGTCTTTCACTTTGTATACCCTCATGATCTCTGTGCACGTCACTGATGTGGACTGTTACCTTCCGGGAGGGTGCAGATTCAAATCCAACAACGTACCAATGTATTTTCGAATTTTCGAACTTATATGTACGTTTATCCGACGCTCCTACGGTGAAAGAAAACATCTTGAGGAAACCTGCTCACGCCTGCGAAGAGATTCAAAGGTTGTACGTGAAGTCGGCCAATCCGCACTGGGCCGCTGGGCGACTAAGGCCTATACATCCGCGTACGGAGAGGCTAGTGCCCTCGGTGGGACGTAGCTGATGCGATTATAGATTATATCAAATAAGTAAGTGCGTTTACTGTAAGAAAGGATTGATTGGATCTCAAAATTATTATACTACAGGCAGGTCTTAACGTTAACTATTCCGCAATGCTTAAAGACGAAAGTCTTTGAGCAATGCGTCCTACCCGTACTAACATACGCAGCTGAGACATGGACACTGACTGCGGGATGGTTCACAAGTTCAAAGTCACTCAACGCGCAATGAGCGAGCTATGCTCGGGTCTCTCTTAGGGATAAGATCAGAAATAATTTAATCCGCAAGAGAACTAAAGTTACCGACATAGCCGCCGGATCAGCAATTGAAGTGGCAGTGGCTGGTCACGTATGTCGTAGAACCGATGGCCGTTGGAGCAGACGAGTTCTGGAGTAGAGACCGCGTCTTGGCAAGCGTAGCGTAGGACGCCCTCCGGCCCGATGGACCGACGACTTGCGGAAGGTCGCTGGTGGGAGCTGGATGAGAAAAGCAGAGGACCGATCTGGCGCAAAATGGGGGAGACCTATGTCCAGCAGTGGACTGCGATAGGTTGAAGAGAGAGGTCTTGAAAGCCTTAATACCTGTGAGTTATTATTTTTAGTGGTATAATATATTTGAGAACTTCAATAATTAGAAAAATATACTATTTTACTGTATTGTTATCTCATAATTAACAGAATGTATGCAATTAGAGCATTATGAACGGGTGGGTAACATGAACGTATTCTTTCGAAATATATTGTAGCGAAATTCATAACAGCTTAATAAAATTACGTTTTTATAATAAAACAAGTAAATAATAATACAATCAATGTCAGACATTCACACAGCGCCATCTTGTCACAAGCGTGAAGCCTGTATTATGGGTACTAAACAACGGATAAACATCCTTATATATTTTTTAAATACATACATACTATACATAGAAAACACCCAAACCATTACAAACAGACATGTTCATGCACACAAATGTTTGTACTTCCCGGGGATCGAACCCGGAACCCTTGGTGTAATAGCCAACGTATTAACTATTACACCAGATGAGTCGTCATAGATATAAGTCCGATTAAAAGGGAGGAGAGCAAAGGAAAACATCGGCAGTCTACGTAAGACTATAATCATCATCATTACAACCTAGAAAGTCCACTGCTGAACGAAGGCCTCCCCTAATGATTTCCACGCGGACCGATCCCTTGAAGTTGACATCCATCTGCTACCTGCCACCTTAACCAGATCATCAGACCATCTGGTTGGGGGTCGGCCTACGCTAATATGTGTACCTGGGACAAGTAGTTCAAATGGGTAGGTCCAACTTCGAGCAGGAGGTTTCGCGTCGAATCCAATTAGGATGGGCAGCGTTCGGGAAGTTAAGGGAGATCTTTTCGTCCAAAATACCTCAGTGTCTGAAGACGAAAGTCTTCGACCAGTGTGTGTTGCCGGTTATTACATACGGAAGTGAAACGTGGTCGCTTACTAAGGGCCTCTTAAATAGGCTTAAAGTTGCTCAACGTGCTATGGAAAGGGCTATGTTAGGTGTTTCCCTACGCGATAAGATCCGGAACACGGATATCCGTAGGAGAACTAGAGTGACCGACATAGCCCACAGGATAAGCAAGTTGAAGTGGCAGTGGGCAGGGCACATAGTGCGTAGAACCGATGGCCGATGGGGCGGAAAGGTTCTCGAGTGGCGTCCGCGTAACGGAAAACGAAGCGTAGACTATAATAACGAGTAAGAATTAAAAACAATAAAAAAAAGTCTTAATCTAGGCCCAGCTCTCATGTCACTATTCCTAAGCCTATTTCACCAACTCTTTGTCTCATCGAGTGACTCTTACGTTTTCCAAAAACTAAGAACGAGAGCGGATGAGTTAAAAAAATGGTCAAGTGCGAATGTTTTTTTTTTTTGGTTCCGTACAATTTAATTGATGCTTTTTTTAAATCAATGATGTACAAGATATTAAAATAAAAGCACATAGACAAATCAACCTTTATACTAATAAAATTATTCAGAATAAAACAAGTCACTACACGATTCCACGTTATATGTCGCAACCATGAGGTTTAATTAGCCATCCAATTAGACGCCTAGACGACATTATAATTTGGTTCATCATCATCATCAGCTCATTAAACGACCCCACCGAGGGGCACGAGCCTACCCGTATAGGGTGTTTAGGCCTTAGTCGTCCACGCGGGTCCAGTGCGGATTGGACGACTTCACACACAACCTTCGAATCTCTTCGCAGGCGTGCATGAAGGTTTCCTCACGATGTTTTCCTTCACTGTAAGAGCGTCGGATAACGTACATATATTTTCGAAAATTCGAAAACACATTGGTACGTGTCGGGATTTGAACCTCCGTCCTCCTGGTAGGAAGGCAACAGTCCACACCATTGAGCCACCGACGCTCATAATATGTAATAATAATTTCGTTACAGTGAAATATTCCCAACTGACGCACATTTAAAAGCGTTTTTTATTTAAGGATTTCATTTGGGTAACCATAACGATACTTTGAAGTCTCTAGATGTTTTAAACTTCATAATGTGTGATATATTTATATTTGGACTCAGTCAACATCCCGATTGGTGGAAGCAACCCACAAACAAAACCAAAATCACGTATTTGTACTAAATTTCTAAAATCTTTTCGCGCATTGCGATGCATTTCGCTTTTAGTATGCCTGGTTTTTGGAGCGCAAGTTCAGCCTCAGATGAGCAAGATAGATAAAAAACTGACAAGTCACGGCCGTAAAAATGTCTACAATTTTGCGACTCTATCTAGCCAGTTAGGTCAGTAGTCTACTGTTGTGGGTCTCTCTGGTTGGAACTATTTAAGATTTCAAAAATCTGTGATGAATCAAACAATATTTAACTTAGAAGTTGAGGAAATTACAATAAATAAATAGATTTACAAAATAATTATACTAGGTAACCTAGCCCTACGCAACGCCCTAAGCCGAGGTACAAGTCCGTCTCTGAGATGCCCTAAGGGTCGTTGCGTTAGTTTTGTAAATTTTGGGAGAGCCCGCGCTCGCCACTTGTACTGTGAAAGCCATCCTGTCATTCCGAAAAAGAACGCAAAGAATATGAGTTTATCACTATCGGCTCATTAAACGTCCCCACCGAGGGGCACGAGCCTACCCGTATAGGGTGTATCGGCCTTAGTCGTCCACGCGGACCCAGTACGGATTGACCGATTTCACGCACAACCTTTGAATCTCTTCGTAGACGTGCGCAGGTTACCTCAAGACTTTTTCCTTCACCATAAGAGCGTCGGATAAACGTACATATAGTTCCGAAAACTCACGGCGGGATTTGAACCTGCGCTCTAGACCGAAAGGCACACCAATGAGCCACCTTAGTAACTTCTAATCCTTGTACGGTCATCTGTAAAACTATGCATATAAGTATTTCAAATATATTTAGACAATAGTTTATTCAAAATAGAGCCTTGTGATTCACTTTTGACAGTATGCTGTCATTACCATTAAGCAACACGTGTAGGTATTGTAAAATAAGAAACGTTTAATATTCGCATGGCGGGAAAGTGAACTGTTAAAAAAATTGTTACTGAAATTCATGGTTATTCGAATGTTAATTCGTCATAATGGTATTAGAAACCATTAAGTGTTCGTGAACATTTGTTACTGTAGGCAAATAAAACGAAACAGTGCAATGGTCACATTACCTCTCTAAATAAGTCCACATAAAGTTTTCTTTTATGTTATGAGTGTACAGGACGGTCAGAACGCTCACCTGATGGTAACTGATACGCCTGACCATGACAGAGCGGCATTGATGGAGACCAACAACTGATAGACAGTTATTATGCTCCGTCAATGCCGCACTGCGCCCGACACTAACACTCCTGTTTCACGGGACGATATCTGGCACTGCAGTGGTACCTAACTAGACGACTCAGTATCGAGTCTACCACCTAGTAAACACAGTTAGTGAGTGAGTTGCAGTGAAATATGTTATATTTAATGGAACTCATGATGAAAGGATTAATTTGATCTGTTATGCATCAGTAATAGTTTAAATGAACTATTATTTGATATTCTTCATTTGAAATTATTAATTACTGGATACTTGCTAAATGTGCAAAGCAGCGCAAACTCTAAATCTCTAAATAGACTGCGGGCGTTTGTTTGCGGGTGTCGTGAAAATCAGGTAAGATGAGAAATATGGGAATATTCCAGAAGCAGTATGTGTGACTGTGGTGCCCCTCAGACAATGAACACCTACTGTCTTGCCCGAACGTCCATCTTCATGCGGATTCCGGGACCTCTGGCTGGCAAATGGCAATCGAAGTTGGTCGCTTTTATATCTAGTTCATAAATCGACTCGAAAAAAACGAGATTAACCGGCGTGTGCCGGGCCGCTTTTCTCCCCAAACATATGTTAGGCTACCAAGCCTCCCCCGCAACGCCCTAAGCCGAGGTTCCAGTCCCATTCGGGGGCGCCCTTGGACTCGTTGTGTAAATGTTCAAGTCGGTGAAGCAGTAAAAGCCATCTGCGCCGACAGCAGTAGTCAGTTCGAAAAAAAGAAAAGAAAAAGAAGTACAAATTACAAATATTACAAAGACAAAAGAAACATTATTGCGTGAGAAACCGCGTTTAAGTTATTCTGCATGGCTACTCTAATCCTAGTCCTTAAATAATTAGCTACTTATTTTTTCTCTCTTTTTCTACTTATTTTTTATTGGAAGAAAAATATTTCTTCCCGTTTTTGAAAGTGAACCGTTCTCCCATCTGCCTGATGAACCCTAACGCCCAATAGAAGGGCATACAAACCCTTGTTTTTACAATTCCATCCCCTTTATTTGCCTTTCCCAGTCCCGCGTCGGAGCGTCAATTGGTAACTTGAATTTCGGGGCTGCCATTAAAAATATGAATATATCATGTGTTGCCAATGATATAACATCTTTTCTTGTTTATTATAAGCACACATAAACACAGAATATGAAATAAATACCGAAAAACGTTGGTACAAAGATTATTTTTTTAGTGCAGTGTTAAAAATACAGGCAGACTATATATCTGCGGCATGCATGTATAAATATATCTACTATGATACATTTTACGAAACATATACATTTTTAAATTTGCTCTTATTCATAATACATAAAATTTAATAATTAATCTTTGTTAATTATATTTAAAGGGCGTCGGTGGCTCATTGTGGACTGTTGCCCTCCTACCGGGAGGGCTGAGGTCCAAATCCCGCCACGTACCAATGTGTTTTCGAATTTTCGAAAATATATGTACGTTATCGCTCTTACGGTGAATGAAAACATCGTGAGGAAACCTTCACGCACGCCTGCGAAGAGATTCAAAGGTTGTGTGTGAAGTCGTCCAATCCGCACTGGGCCCGCGTGGATGAGGCCTAATCACCCTAAACGGGTAGGCTCGTGCCCCTCGATGGGGACGTTTAATGAACTGATGATGATGAATTATATTTAAAACTATACTCAGATACCTATTTTTTTTTTAGTTTCGTATAAATTACATGGATTGAATACTTAATTTACAAATGTGTAACTATAATGATCTGTCGCTTAAATGTTATATATAACACAAGCTTTTGCCCGCGGCTTCGCTCGCATTAAATTCGGGATAACACGGTACTTGCATTTATACATACGATTTCCCCTCCCTCCAACTTTGAAGGTTTCGGGGTCAATTTCAGAATTTTTTTTAGCAAAAAATATGTTATAGTGAGCTAACCTTAAAAGATAGACATATGCTGTCGCGGACTTTTTTGTAGACCATTAAAAGCAGAACAATACTCTCATACATGACTTTTGTGTAACTTTAACCGTTTACGCAGCGTACGCAGCGGAAGCTCCAAGTATGAAAAAATACCCCCGATTTTGAAACATTCTTCATTGTTGCTCCGCTTCTATTACTCGTAGCGTGATGATATATAGCCTATAGCCTTCCTCGATAAATAAGCTATCTAACACTCAAAGAATTTTTCAAATCGAACCAGTAGTTCCTGAGATTAGCGCGTTCAAACAAACAAACAAACTCTTCAGCTTTATATATTAGTATAGATTATGGTTAGCAATATTGTAGGTATATTGCATATAATAACTTTGTGATCCTAGTTTTTGAATATAGTACTTTACATTTACCAACAGATATGCGGTCTGCTTAGCAGCAAAGTTTTTGCAAAATATAACGTATCTATATTTTTATTATGACGTGTTATTCTACCAGACCATAGAAAATAATCATACTTATAAAATACCTGCGGAGGACCGGGATATCTGGCGCAAAATGGGGGAGACCTATGTCCAGCAGTGGACTGCGATAGGTTGAATAGAATAGAATTAAATACCTATACATTCACAGGCAGCCAGTAATATATAAAGTAATTAATTTAGATAGTAAAGAATCAATTATTTTTAAATGAAAATTTCAAACTACGAAAATTGAATTTTCTGTTTTGGCTTTATTAATTTCTTAGTTAGCAAAAGACATACTATTTTATCTAACTACAATCTCGTTTTGAAATTAGAACAGAAAAGTTGCCACGCAAAAATAGAATTAATGCCAAAGGTTTTTTTTTATTTCATGTCAGTTTGCACGTGTCAAAAAGTAAGGTTACTGTTAATTTAAGTTGCTGCAAAGATTTAAATATTTTTTTTTGCTGTAACTACCTATTTAGAGATTTGTTGTCATTTTTTGTAACCCTTGGTGTTGCAGCCAACCTCTCAACCGCAACACCAAATGGATCGTCAAGGGTATGCAAAGTGAGTCACACCAATCGCAAAAAAAACAATAAATAATTTACATTTGTGGCAAATTGAGTGCAGTTGATGGCAGCAGATTTCCTATGGTTCTTCTCAAGAGGAGAAAATGGGCGAATAAGCGGGAATCATTTAATATGTTGTCGATTTTCCGAGTTGTCCGCACGCACAGGATATGCAATGATTATTTGCATATATGGAGTGCATGCCACTACCCTCAGTTCGCCGGTCCCTTGGTCCTACGCTATGTTTGCGAAGACACGGTCTCCACTCCAGAACTCGTCTGCTAAAACGGCTGTTACTTATATTAAAATAAAAAAGTGTTCCAAATTCAAATTTAAGCTAAATATTTTAATAGTTCTGTACCTACTCATAAGCTTTGTTTAAAGCTTTGTTTTAATAGCTGTTATTTTTAACACAATGGACTGCTATTAAATCTACATAATATATACTTAAATATGCGTTATTGGCACATTTCATCTATAGAAATATATATGTTTAAAGATATATTGTTTCAATACTTCTGTGTAACTTCTATTCACACCTAGTCAAATTTCAATTAAAAGAATAGCTTAGCAACGGATTATGTAAGCATGCGAATATTGAATGTGAAATAACCCAATATACATACGTATTATGTAACACGAGCATTTTGAAACAATAAACGTATGATTTCTCAAAGAATTTGATCTTACGAGTATAATTGACTAAACTGACAAAAAACTACATGTTGAGTTCTTTATGGTTTTAATCATATTAAATCAAAAGTTTTTTCGTTTATACAAATTTCAGTGAAAAAATATATGAATTCCCCAATAATTGTCAGATAATTACAAATTTATTGTGATTCTTATTGCATTCTTGTAGATTTTTTCGTCCAAACTTTCGTCCAAAAAAAATTTATTTTAGACGTTCTTAAAGAATATGTATACTGATTTTACTTATAAAATGCTATTAATTTTATATTTCTCGACTAACAATTCAAATACCTGCAAAAATTTCACAGTCCAAAGAATCTAGCAAACACAATTTATATCTAGACAAAATTAATGCCTGTCCCGTCATACTTCATTTGAAAGTGCGCCGCAGACACGCGGAAAGCGTAATCACTTTTGGCGTTTACATAAAATATTTGATAGCGCGATGTCAAAAATCAATACAGATAAATCGGCTGAGTACGTGATCAAACAGATGACGTCCGCCGGCCTCAGCTCTCATATAAGGAGCATATAAATTAAAAAGTCAACTCATCAAAGTTTTGTCTTCGCCTAAATACATGACAAGTAACCTCTCCCTCCTTGTTTCCCCTCTTACAAAGTGACAATAAGTCGCGTACGCACACGCGCGCAATGTTTGCACACTCACACACGCAGCGAACCGGCTAGGCACACAGTTTCCCGCCACCGGCGCGATCACGCACACTAAACACGCACAGCAAACAATACAAACACCAACACACAAGTAAATTTAAACTCACCTCAAAATAAATCCATTAGAAAACACACTTGTTCAAACAACTAGCGCTTAGCCTCGAAAACGCGTTGAAAAAACACTCGCCAGCATCCGATGTGTGCTCAACACTTTTCCAAACTTTCTGTGCAGCCTACTTCGTTAGCACCGGCCGTTCGCGCCAAAACGCCAATTCGAATTTCGAACCCGCCGTTCGACAATTAGAACTGTCAAAAGTTTAAATTTTTCCCGGGTCGCACAATTTGAAATTATAATTGAAGTGTTTGCATGATCTCGGTTTCACAGTCCACACGTGTTCGCCAAAACGCTTCCGCAATACAATTCGCGATTCAATCAAACACGATAGCGAAATAAAAGAAACATGCGGCCCCAACACAATTATTAACACACGTTGCGCGGTAAAAATAAACTATGATTAACCGCTATTAAGATTCGCGGAGACAACGCCGGCCGGCCGGAGAGTCGCGAAAGAAGTTAACAAAAATGGAGAAAACTTAGCAAACAATGCGAACGATATAAGTTACGAATCTGTAAACGCGCTATTTTGGTCGCTAGGAGCGTTCCCGATATGAATAATTATTATCTGCGAGCGAACATCGACGCATAGTTGTCGTTTCATAAAACGTGCGCGTTAAAACTGAGTCGAAAGGCTCGCCCCGTGTCGGAGCATAGCGCCGAATAAAATAAACACAATATACGTAAATAAGCGGCTCGACGGGCGCGGTGTGGTGTGCGTGCGCGCGAATGTGTGCGTGTGTAAACAAGAGGCGACTGGGCCACATGCTACATGCTCTTGTTTTACTTATCACGTGACAATCACACATTCATACATTTACTGTAAAAGAAAACAGATATATATAGTAGTTTAAGACGTGTCCTCTGTTAGTTCGAGCATCCCTTAAGAATTTCTTGTATTGATATGACATTGATAAGATTGAGTAGTCATTATCTTTTCGATTTTAGCAGTAATCACTAAAGGTGTCATAGTGAAGATAGCTCATTCCACGTAGACCGTCATTTGCTGGCTATCTGACACAGTTATAGTGCACAAATAACTTGTTCAAAATGTGGTGTCATGTAATTACAGAGTAGTGCTTTCAGATCCACCAAAAGCTTGTTGTTTATATCATTGATTTTGATTTAGCGTTAACTGCTAAGAATCGGTCCGCTTGGAAGACATTAAGGAAGGTTTCGCTCAGCAGTGCACTTTAAGGCTGATGTGTTATCACGATGATGGGAGTGGGTCAACTAGAACGCTCATCTGAAGTTAAGTGACACAGTCTGACCATGACAGAAGCGCTATTAACGGGAACCAATTACAGACATCATCATCATAAGCAAGTATCGTACTGCACCTGCCTGACTGGAGCCCTCTGGGCTGTAGTAGTCTCTTCTCAGTGTTTCACCAATTAAGCCAACTGTAGATGTGGATAAATGAGTGTTAACGACGACAATACATAGACGACAGGTACATTGGGTCCATTGAAATAACAATTGACGATTAAAATGTATCTGTAAAAGATTTATTTGAATAATCGTATTTTATTGCGCTAGTATGCAATAAGTGTTAACTACTTATACTTGTAACCTGCCAATAATATTTCGATGGAATATCAAACCTATAATCATTTCACCGTGGTGAACTTAAATCTCAATAGGTATAAAGGAATAACGCTTCAAATCAAATTAATAAATGATAAATTCAACAATTGGTTGTGAAATTTAATCTGAATACTGTCAGATGCTTAACTAGCCCGCGTCTCCCCGCGAGAATAAACATATGACGTCACCGGCGGGTAAACAAACAAACAAACACATGCGCCGCGCTCATGTTTCCTTAATACAATTATTATTTCGAATGTGGAACGCGACCGGAGCGGACGCGGTGCCATAGCCAATGCGGTATATTTTTATTTTTAAATTTTGAATTCGCGAACGTCTGGCCCCGAACCGCACGCTCATTGCCTATGCGAATTAATTAGACACGCTTGTTTACGACAAATAACGTAATTAAAAAACACACACATAAAACATTTTGATAGTGAATTTACTTAAACTGAGCTTATAAGCTGTCTTATTATTTAATAATATATTTCTATTACTATGCTTGGTACAACTCTACATAGATTGAAATAGGTCACGTTTTATACGCACAAAGGTGTGGTTTAAATATAATTACGCGTTAAATATTTATGGTTACGTTTATTATATAGCTATGTTATATAGAGTAAGAAATGGACAGGATCAGGAATACCTGTCTCCTTAGTAAGAGGTTAAGAGCTCTACCATTTTAAACAATGTTAAATTCCAGAAATTAGATTTCTCCTGAGAAAATTAACGTATTATAATTCTTATATTATAAGAATTAACCTATGAGTCCTATGACAGACCCACGTGGTAAAAAGTTTGCTCTTTTACATAACTTTTAAGGAAATAATATACCAAGACAGAGCATAACAATACATTCAATGGATTTTTTTTTACATGTGTAAATAGGTGTTTGTTAGGTGGTAGACTCGATACTGAGTCGTCTAGGTAGGTACCACCGCAGTGCCAGAGATCGTCCCGTGAAGTAGGTTGCTATTTTACTGTACTTTATTGTATTTTGTGTTTCTTAATGAGGGCACTGTAGACAGAGAAATTATAGGCTATAAGAGACCTAACATCAGTGGTCTTAGATGTCGGGCGCAGTGCGGCATTGATGGAGAATTATTATAATTGTCTATCAGTTGTCGGTCTCCTTTAATGTCACTCTGTCACGGTCAGGCGTATCACTTACCATCAGGTAAGCATCTTGACCGTCCTGTTTACATCGTAACATAAACAAATATGACCATATTAAAAAATGGAATCTGCAATTTCAATTCTAGGAATAAAAAGTAATTTACCTAAGTAGTTCTGGCTGTCTTCAAGGCAAGAGTGAATAGGCTGTTTCTAGGCAGGCATAATCCATCTTCGGCCGCATCATCACTTACCATCAGGTGAGATGGCGGCCAAATGTCTGCCTATAAAGGATAAAAAAAAAAGATAATTTGTGATCAATGGTTAAGGTATTGACAGAGCAATATAGACCCTTTTAGGACACTACTTTGGAGAGTTACACTTATTAAACAAATAACATTTAATATAGTTTTCAAGGTTAGATTTTAGAATGTGGTGTCTTAGGTATGTTTACTAGTAAACCTACATAAATTAAGGTCATATTTGTGTGCCTTTAGCGGCATTTCCTGAATGGATAACATACAAACAAAACACTACTGACTAATTAACTTATACTATTTTATTGGACAAAAAAGTATTCCAACGTAAGTTATTATTTTTTCCAAAATAGTATAAATATGTATAAGAGTGTCGGTGGCTCATTAGTGCGGACTATTGCTTTCCGATCTGGAGGTGCAGGTTCCAATCCCGCCACGTACCAATGCCTGCGAATTATGGAAATTATACGTACGTCTATCCGACGCTCTCACGGTGAAAACATTTTACGAGTTGACCCATATAGGATGTATCACTTGTGTAGTAGACCTTAGTCGTCATCAGTGACTCATTGGTGTGGACTGTTTTCTTCCGATCTGCAGGATCAAAACTTTTAGAAGTTTTCGAAATTACTTATATGTTGTCCAAGGCTCTTACGGCTTAGTAAAACATCGTGAGGAACCAGCGCATGCTTGCGAAAAGATTTAAAGGTTGTGCGTGAAGTTGAACACTCCGCACTGGCCCGCGTGGTGACTAAGGCCTATACGGTAGGCTCGTCCTCTCGTGGGGCGTTAATGACTGATGATGATGAAAATGAGTGTCTTTGTATGTATTATGGACCGACGACTTGCGGCGGTCGCTGGTGGAAGCTGGATGAGAATACTGTGTGTAATATAATGTGTAATAATGATATATTTCATTTAATAAATTCTTCATTGTACTCTACACTAAACAACACATTAAGGAAAAATCACATAAATAAAAGAAATTGTACAATTGTTTTCAGGTAAACTTAGGATGGAAAAAAGAGGCTTCAAATGTAACGTGGTATTCTGGTGTACTATAATACCACTGATATATATATTATAAGAAGAAGAGCGTCGGTGGCTCAGTGGTGTGGACTGTCGCCTTCCTACCGGGAGGGCTGAGGTTCAAATCCCGACACGTACCAATGTATTTTCGAATTTTCGAAAAATATATGTACGTTATCCGACGCTCTTACGGTGAAGGAAAACATCGTGAGGAAACCTTCATGCATGCCTGCGAAGAGATTCGAAGGTTGCGTGTGAAGTCGTCCAATCCGCACTGGGCCCGCGTGGACGACTAAGGCCTAATCACCCTATACGGGTAGGCTCGTGCCCCTCGGTGGGGACGTTTAATGAGCTGATGATGATTATATATATATTTACTTACATTATAAAATACAAAAATACTCATACATACAGTAAAAATAAAGAGAAAAAGATTTTTTACAAAGCAAATAAAACATATATTTAAATAAACAAATGACAGTACTGTATAAAAAATAAAATTTATCTATTTATTTATTTGATAGGTTTACCAACGTTCAAATACAATCACAATTTGAAAGCAAAAACATACACTTTTGTAGGTCAATCACTATTGCCATAAACAATTATAGGCAAACACAACATGCACTCATAAGAATATTACGGAAACACGGAAAACAGAGTTCTAATATTACAGAAAAGATACAATGACTTCCTGCTTGGTACATCCATCTTGTATTGTATACATCTATGTGGTGTAATGGTTGAGATTACTTGTACTACACCAAGGGTGTCAGGTTCGATTCCCGTGCAGTACCTACAAACATTTGTTTGCGTGAACATATCTGTTTGGTTTTCTTTTCTGTATATTATAAATATGTTAGAATAGTAAGTACAAGCTAATTGTTCAAAATGGGCCTAAATGGTGTGTGTGGCCTAAATCTATGATTATGATACGAGATTATGGCAAAACGATCCACTAACATAAAATTGAAGGTTAGGTACCTTGAAGAACATCAAACCTGCTACGTCTCAGATTCAACAATGGTTGATCATGGGCTTTTAAAGTAAAAAATAATAATATCTTTTTGTGAAATAAAAATTATATTTTCACTGTGAAACAGTCTCTTTATTCTCTCCAATCTGGCGTAGTTAATTGCTGGGGGATCTCTCTTCTGCGCTTAATATCCTGGTCTTCCGCTTTTTTTCATTCAGTCCCCATTAGCGACCATTTGCAGGACGTCGGTCCCTCGGTCCGGTCCTATGCTACGCTTGCCAAGACGCGGTCTCCACTCCAGAACTCGTCTGCTCCAACGGACATCGGTTTGCTACATACGTGACCAGTTCACTGCCACAATTTAACTTTGACGACCCATTTGGTGTAATAGTTGAGACGTCGGCTATTATACCAAAGGTTCCGGGTCCACACATTTGTATGAATGAACATGTCTGTTTGTATTGGTCTGAGTGTTTTATCTGTATAATATGTATGTATTTACAAACAAAGTATATATGAGGATGTTTGTCTGTTATTTAGTATCCATACTACAAGCTTTAGCTATGTGAATGTCAGTGGATATTTATTTATTTAAAAAACTTGTGGATCCGGAGAGCTATCTACGATTTATTAGTTCTCTCACAGACATCCGAATATACAATTAGACTGGACAAGCCGCCAAGTTTATAGGCAGTCCCAGTGTCGCAATTTCTTTCGGTTACCTGCGATAATGGCATGTTACAATTGCACAGGATGCATTTTGGAAAAGGGTAATTTCTTCTAATACTCGTGCGTCTTGACTCGTCTCACAGAGCGTAACTGGCAGCTGTGTATGCTCGGTGAGCTTACATTGTCGCACTTAAAAACCGGCTTGCCCCATCTCCTGTATTGGAAATCTGTGAGTTCTCTCATGAA
>PQWD01011643.1:0-65582 GCA_019425675.1 Leucinodes orbonalis | reverse complement strand
CAGGTAGACAAAAACAAAAGGTTAATAATTTCTACAATCTTAGTGGCCAAACAGGTGCAGCCTCAGCATAACTGCAGTAGTAAAGAAACTGCAGCACTGTTTCTGGCTACACCTGTGGCGATGAGTCACATAAAAATACTTTAAATATAAATAAATAAAAACCATAAAAAATAATAATAATAATACATGACAGGAATAATACACGACAACAATTAAAACTATGTATAAATAACTAAACTCACATAGAAATAAACAAAGTATAGGCCCGTGTAACAAAACGTGACCGGTTCCGGCCACGCCCAGTTGACATTTGACATTACAACCACAAATTGCCACGTTTACAAACAAGACAAAAAATGTGATGAAAATCATAATAAGGACTAATTTACAAATTAAGGAATGGAAGTTAAAAATATCAGCAACACACAAAGATTTGAGAACAGCAAAAACAAAAAGGTTTAAATGTGCACTGTATGGACAACTGGGTGATGTGTTTCAGTATTATACATCCCAGAACGCTGGAGACACCGCCAACACACGTCGTGAATTATACTGAGGTACGCTACAAAAATTTGCTCATTAATTAAAACTGTTTAAATTTAAATTTTAAAGAAGAGTACAGCGATTTCAGGTCACGCAGTGGGCGCGGGATGTCATTCCAGCACTTTGAGCAGCAAACCTAAAAGAGCCTCTGAAAGCAGCCAAGCGATGGCTGGGTGTTACAAGAGAGTGAGTGCATGCCCGTTTGGATAATTAGTCATATTCTTGGACCAAACAAGTTTATTAAATATGTAGTGGGGTCTGCCTCTCTCTATAACACCAAACAACATGGTCACAAGATGCAAACGTCTGCGAGCTCCATTTTCAACTGCTGCATTCGAGAAAGGAGTCACGTGTGATCTTGGTGGGATACTGAAACAAAATCGAGCACACGCATTTTGTACCCGCCTGAATGAGTTTCTTAGTTCTAGCCAGAATACAAGGACCATAACACAAATCACGTAAATCATTTTGAAGTATTAAGAACTCATCATCATCATCATCATCATCATCATCATTACAGCCTAATTATGTCCACTGCTGAACGAAGCTCCCTAATGATTCCACGCGGACGATCCTTGCAGTTGACATCCATCTGCCACCCGCCACCTTAACCAGATCATCCGTCCATCTGGATAGGGGTCGGCCTACGCTTCGCTTTCCGTTACGTGGACGCCACTCGAGAACCTTTCCGCCCCATCGGCCATCGGTTCTACGCACTATGTGCCCTGCCCACTGCCACTTCAACTTGCTAATCCTCTGGGCTATGTCGGTCACCCTAGTCTCCTACGGATATCATCGTTCGGATTTTATCGCGTAGGGAGACACCTAACAGTAGCCCTCCCATAGCACGCGAGCAACCTTGAGTCTATTCAAGAGGCCTTGGTCCTTGAGTCTATTAAAGACTCACACAGTGTAATTCTAAGTTCCTCTGCCAAGTAAGGTCTAATCTAATTTTATATAGTAGCTTAAGTCTGTAAAAGCAATTCCTTGAACACTCCGCAATATGACTCTCAAAGCTAAGATAGCTGTCAAATAGAAGACCAAAATTCCTAGCTGATTCTGTACGTTCCACTATTTCACCATCGATTTGTACATTCGGGATAGTATTCTTGAAATCCAGCAGACGTTTCTTAGTCCCAATTAGCAAGTTTTGATTTTTTAGGGTTCAATACTAGGCAGTTCGACTTACACCATGCTGTAATTTTCTCAATGTCCTCATTTATCCTCGCTGTTGCATCATCAAGTGTCTTAGGCTTAAAAGATAGATACAACTGCAAATCATCCGCATAGTGATGATACTGGCAGTTTTTTAAAGTTGATGTTATGTCTGCACTATATAATGCATACAGAATCGGGCCAAATATCGATCCCTGTGGCACTCACGAGTAACTGGCATCAGATCAGAACGGGACTTGGAACCATCTGGGCCAATTAGCTCAACAAGCTGAGACCTCCCCTCCAGATAACTGCTAAAACATTTTACCGCCCCCGGATCAAAACCAAGATAGGCAAGCTTGGACACAAGGAGAGAGGTATTTATGGCATCAAATGCGCGGGAGAAATCTTGTAAGAGAAGAATGCCTAGCTCACCCCGGTCCTGTGCGGCCAGCAGATTATCCACAACATCGCTGAGGGCTGTTGACGTACATGTCCCTATTGAAAGCCAGACTGTAGATGAGAAAGCAATGAAAACCTCTCTTTAACTCAGTTACTTGGTCACAGACCACCCTTTCCAGAATCTTAGACAGGCAGGGAAGTAACTTAAGGGCGTAAGTCACTCATGGACAGAGGATTATTGTTTTAGGAAGAGGCTTTATAACTGCGACTTTCCAACCATTGGGAATGATATGAGAATAATATGAGATGGTAAGATGACATCGACATTGTGCAATTCTACATATTTTGCGTGCAAATACAACCAACTTCCTAATCGGAAATTCTGTTACGTACCAATGCCTCGATTTTTAAAGGTTGGTATTTTTTCCATCAACTCCTTTATATTTACGACAATACCCCTGAAAAAGCACTCAAGTCGTAAATCTTCCATTATTTCAAAGGCATGAATATTCAACAAAGTTCACTAAGTAAACAAAAAGTTATTGTATTTATAAAACTTAATTACTGATTGGCTATTATCTCGCGGCATTCATAATATTATGTACCTTATTAAAAGATTACCTCCATAACAATCTTGTTGAAAGCTTAAGTTTTCAAAGTGATTCAAAGGTTGTGCGTGAAGTCGTCCAACCAGTACTGGGCCCGCGTGGACGATTAAGGCCTATACACCTTATAGGGGTAGGCTCGTGCCCCTCGGTGGGGACGTATAATGAGCTGATGATGATGAAGTTCTAGGCAGTAGGGCGAGGTAAGTAGTAAGATTGCGGATAGGTACCGATTCTTTAAATATTTAGAACTAGCGACCCGCCCCTGCTTCGCACGGGTGCAATGTTGATCGTAAAAGGCACGCTCCCGGCTTCCCTTCGGCCGGTATCGCCGCAAACCAACCGCAAACGCTACGCACCGCAATTTTTATATATTTATATCTTCGAAAATGTTCATTTAAATCATATGCTGTAAAGATACTTAGATCTTTATTCAACAATGTATTTAAAATATTAAATTGGATAATATACCCCTCCCGCATGCGCACCCCCCAATGCGACGCCCACTTTGCAACGGGACGGCCGTGCAGCAGAATAATATTTTAATTTCGCCATAACTTGAAAACCAAACGTCCAATTTCAATCATTCAAGGACCAAATATTATCTACGTAAACTTTTCTTAGTGACGAAATAATTTATTTTGTTAAGGATTAGTAGCATGAGTAAAATAAACGCGTTTTAATGTAGCCAAAAAAATTCAATTTTTTTAAATAAAAAATGGTTGTTGTGCTTCACCCGACATAGGTAGGTATAGTGTGTCGCGGACTTTTTTGTAGATATTAATGAGATCTACACTTTAGTTAGAACATTTTATAGTTCTATCTTTATAGTTTAGGCAGAATACGCAAAAAAGCAACTTTTCTGTAGATTTTTCCTTTTTTGTCCGAAAAAACCGAAATATCTTACGGAACCCTATTTTTTTTCGAAATAAAATTTAGCCTTTGTTATGCGGGATTAATTAGCTTTCGAATTGTGAAAAATTTTTAAAATCTGTGCAGTAGTTTTTGAGCCTATTCATTACAACCAAAAAAACAAACAAACAAAGTTTTCCTCTTTATAATATTAGTGTAGATGAATCACTGCACAATAGGCTCTTCCTGGGTAATCGAGTATCACCTTCGGTCACGTCATCGCTTACCGCCAGACAAGATTGAGGTCAAACGTGAACCTATCGCAAAAAAAATCTAAAATTATAAAAATTTAAGAATACCCTTTAAATAGGCATGGAAAATTAATAAATGAATAAATTGGAAATTAATTTCTTATTTTATAAATAGTTATTTAATCTTTACGTAAACTTCTGTTTATCAAGTTTTTTAAATTAATACGTGAACTTACCTATCGTCTGGAATAAAGATTATAGAGTTGAAATTACTCAACACTTAATTGAGCCTTGTCGTTAATTGTTATGACCAGTAGAATCAATGAAACGTGATTACTGTTTATTTGCCGTTTATTTGCTTTCTCTTCAACCTATCGCAGGCTACTGCTGGACATAAGTCTCCCCCATTTTGCGTCCGATATCTCCACCAGCGACCTTTCGCAAATCGTCGTCCATCAGGCCGGAGGGCGTCCTACGCTACGCTTGCCAAGACGCGGTGTCCACTCCAGAACTCTACTGCTCCAACGGCCATCGGTTCTGCTCATACGTGACCAGCCCATTGCCACTTCAACTTGCAGATCCGGCGGGCTATGTCGGTAACTATAGTTCTCTTACGGATTAAATTATTTCTGTCTCATCCTAAAGAGACCCCGAGCAAAGGTCGCCGCATTGCGCTTTGAGTGACTTTAAAACTTGTGAACCAATCCGCAGTCAGTGTCCATGTCTCAGCTGCGTATGTAAGTACGGGTAGACGCATTGCTCAAAGACTTTGTCTCTAAGTATTGCGGAATCATCGACGTAAAGACATGACGTAACTTTTATTTGCTTTACGAAATGAAAACTGCGGATACGTACTCGTATATCCTTTTGAGAAAATTACATATGTTATACATAGGGTGGTCCTTATTTTTCAACTTTCGAATTATCCTCCGGGCACTTTCTTATTTGATTATATACCTCTAAATACGAAATAAATGTTTTTTTGTTTTTGATTTTGTTAAGATTTAGAGGTCGCTACCAGCTGTCAATTTTTTACAAAAAGTGTTCAAATACAGCTTAAATGGTGATTCCATTAATTTAAAATTTAGGTACATAACATGTTACGTGCGAGTGAAACTAGCATAGACTATACCTTCTAATCCCCCTCCCCCTCCGTTCCTCGACCCCCTCATTTGTACTACGATCGCCCCGCACTTCAGTTCTGTTAAGCAACAAGAGCGCACGTGTTGTTTTTGTAAAAGTTACAGTGAAGTGTTTCAATTTGCAATGGCGTCTACTAGTAGCGGATTCAGTATAACTACTAGAAATCAAAGTGAGATTTGGCTTATCGGTCAATTATTATCTGAATTAAGCCAATCAACCTTACCATCCATTGGCGAAGTGTTGCGATATTTTTTCTACTACAAAAATGAAGAAAAGAAAAGTATTCGTGAATCTGCGACTTTGACGGCTTGTGGGGTTATTAATTTGTGGGAAAAAGCTGGCATACCTATTCAATTAAAAAAACATGTCATCAGCAAAATTGAAAAGCTGTTCAAAGAATGGCAGAATCTAAAAAAAAATAAAGAAAACAGGAAAAAACGTTCAGAAGCATTGAAAACAAAAGAACAAAACTGGCAACAAAAGTTAGAAGATTTATTTGACATCGCTCATCGTGATGCTTTAAATATTATGACTTTAGAAGAAGATAAACAGTTTTTGTTAGCAGTGCGGCAAAATCGACGCCAATTTTTGATTGGTTCAGTCGACAGAAAAAGTTTAAACAAATGTAAGAAAATAAAAGAGAAAAAAGAACGGCTTGATAAATTGCGCGAGCGTGAAAACAAAGATATCTCGTCTATAACAGAAAAATGCTCATTGTCTTCATTATCATTTATTTCGTCATCGTCTGCCACAATAAGTGGGGAAGAAACTCCATCTGACTCCGAATTTATATCAAAATTGACGAAGATGCAACCACCTCAAAAACGAGCTCGAAAAGATATTATTAACAGTCAATTAGCTTCCAGTCTTGATGTTTCTAAATTGAGTGACAGAAAAGCAACTATGGTCGTGACATCTACTTTGAAAAGCGCAGGCTGTGATCCATCAGAATTTAATGTCAATAGATCTTCTATTCGTCGGCAGCGTGTCAAAAATCGCAAAGCTGTTGCAGAGTCGCTCAAAAGCGAGTTTAAACCTAGTTCGTCTTTAACAATTCATTGGGACGGTAAACTTATAGAAGATATTACTGGACACAAAACTGTAGATCGGCTGCCAATTTTGGTATCAGGACATGGAGTCGATCAATTACTCGCCGTCCCAAAATTAGAACGTGGAACAAGCGAAGCTTGTGCGTCGGCTGTCTACGACGCTATAAATTCATGGAATTTGAGCGATAAAGTAAAATGTTTGTGTTTTGACACTACTGCTGTAAATACCGGCTTAAGAAGTGGAGTATGCGTTCTCTTGGAGCGCAAAATGGATAAAAATATGCTTTGGTTTGCTTGTCGTCACCACATAATGGAAATTATGTTGTCAGGTGTAGTGGATCAATCGCTTGCCCCATCTAGTGGTCCTGATATACAATTATTCAAAAGATTTAAGAACAGTTGGGACTCTATTGACCAAAGCGACTTCAAAACAATACAGATGACGCTGAGGCAAATATTCTTGCAGAAGTGGCCGCAGACAGGATTTCTTTTGCCAAAAAGCAACTTCAAGTACATCAACCTCGAGATGACTACAAAGAAATGTTAAATCTTACAATCATATTCTTAGGAGGTGTTCCTGAAAAAGGCGTTTCATTTCGGAGACCTGCTGGTCTACATCGAGCTAGATGGATGGCAAGAGCCTTGTACTGTTTAAAAATTTATTTATTTAAGCATCAGTTAAAGCTAACGAAAAAGGACGAAAAGGCTGTGAGAGAAATATGTATTTTCACGGTGATGATTTATATCAAATATTGGTTTCAAGCCTCTACCAGTCAGTCAGCACCAAGAAACGACTTACAATTATTAAAAGACCTTAAAGCTTTTGAAAGTGTTAACAAAAATCTAGCTACTATTGCGCTGAAAAAGATTTTAAATCACTTGTGGTATTTGTCGGAAGAGCTGGTTTCGCTTGCATTTTTCGATGACGAACTTTCAGTCCAAGAGAAGAAAAAAATGGTAGAAGCACTCAAAATTGAAGGCACACATGATTGCTTAAAACGAATAAACCTTGACATGGCGACCATCCACGAAAAAAATATAGAAAACTTTGTGAGCAGTAATTCTTTAAAATTCTTCCAGGTCCTAGGTATCTCATCAGATTTTTTTTATAAAGACGTTGAAACCTGGAACGAAGACCCTGATTATATAGCTGCCAAAAATATTGTTCATTCATTGCGTGTAGTGAATGATATAGCTGAGCGTGGTGTTGCTTTAATGGAAGAATACAATAAATTAATTACCACAAATGAAGAACAAAAGCAATATTTGCTTTTGTTGGTAAAAGAGTATAGAAAAAAGTATCCCAATACTAACAAGTCAACCCTTGCATCTTAAAAGTAAATCATTCAGATTATTTTATTTCATAGCATCAACAAAAATTGTGTAATATTTTTAAGACCTGGTTAAAAAAAATAAAGGATTCTGAGAAAAACAAATTTTGGCTTTTTATTTAAAATTTAAACCTTGGTAGCGACCTCTAAATGTTATTAAAAAAATTCAAAAAAATTACTGTAATATTTTCTTAAGGTATATAACCAAATTACGTGGTGCCCCCCGAAATTAAAGAAAAAAAATATTTTCCTTAAGAATAAGGACCACCCTATTATACATAAAATCATCCAGACCAGTACCAACGACATATTCATACAAATGTTTTTACGGCTGCAAATCGAACCCAGATCCCTTGGCGTAGAAGACGTCTTCTCAACCATCACACATGGTCAATATTAAATCCTGCCGAACAGTTTTTTCTATTACCCCCTCATTAAATTCGTTGGAAGCTCTCATGAGTGGTCGTTTACTACATGGGTAGCGTCGACTGGACTCGGTTTATGAAGATAGCATGCACCGCGTCGTAAACACCGTCCATAAAACGCAGCTGGTGTGTCACTCAGCCATGGAATATGCGAGAATTACCCATTTTTACAGCGTCTGACGACGGATCACAAAGTACGCGACGGGTGATCGCCCCAACTTTTTATACCCAAAAAGACCATAGGATTTAAGACATTAAAGTGATTTTAGAATATACTAGCCGTTTCCCGGGGTATTACCCGCGTTATAAGATACACATCCGCAGTAAAACATAACATTAAATCGCTTCGTTAAGTCACAGGACGGTATAACATTGCTTTATTTTTCCAAAATAAAAAGTATTGTTTATAATAAAAGTATCCAATTTTTTTTCTTATTACTTCAGCTACCTGCCAAAAAATCCATCCAGCTGTTTCAGAGATTACCCGGAACAAACAGACAGACAAAAATTTTATTTTGGCATATGCGCCGTATATATAATATTATGAAGAAAAAATATTACAAACAGACACTCCATCTTTATTTATATGTAATAGTTTGGCTGGAGTTATAGTTTATCAAAGCAACAGAAAAGGGTACCGGTCTTTATTTAATATTTATCATTGCGAATACCATACCACGATATTGCAGTATAGACTGCTTCCAATGGATAATAAATATCGACCGTTGTTAACAAACTCGTTAAGAATTTTCTCCAACAGTCTACTCTTTATGAAATAAAATCCAAACTGGCATTAACGGAGTGGTAAAAATTTAATAAAAATACATCTCAGATAACAGTGGAGGATCGCGCCATCGGAGAACTGTAAATTCCATCAACTCGGCCAAAAGTTTTATGAAATCTTTCCGTTTGCATGGCTCTGCTGCGTGGCGTAACTCCGTGAATTTTGTTTTTGTTAAATGGCAAAAGTTTGGCATCTTCAAATCCCAAGCTCAATGAAGGCACGGAACTGGTCTGTGGGAACAGCGAAATAATTATTAACTTCTTCTAGCATTATTTATCTTTAATATTCAATCAGTTTGGGTCCCTGTTAACTTTTAGGATTCAAGGTAACCAGTTAAAGCAAACTGACTCGGACACTTGTAGATTCTACGCAGAAGGAAGAGAGATTCCGATGCACTTACTCTGCAATTGTGGGCCTCTACAAAGAATGCGAAGCATCCAATAGGGCAACTACCTCTAATAAGTTGGGCAGGGTCCTGTTTTCCTGAAAAGTACCCAACTTTTGGACGAACTCTAAAAGAGGAACGAGTCCGTATTTGCCTGAATAGCCCTCAAAGCTCAAATAATAATAATAACCTGTTTATGGTGCATCTTGCCGAACAGCAAACTGGGCTTTGGTGATTCGCCATAGTTGTTGGGGTAGGCGATTCTCCAGTTGTGAATCTATTTCATATAATATCAACACTTATCATCATCATCAGCTCATCAAACGTCCCCACCGTGGGGCACCAGCCTACCATTATGTTTAGGCCTTAGTCGTCCACGCGGGGCCCAGTGTGGATTTGGACAACTTCACGCACAACCTTTGAATTGATGTTTTCCTTCAAAGTAAGAGCTTAGAATACCGTACATGTAATTTCGAAAATTCGAGTGGTACGTGGCGGGATTTGAACCTCAGCCCTCCCGGTAGGAAGGCAACAGTCCACACCATTGAGCCAACACTTATAGGCAATTATATTCGTTACAACATCGGCAACTGCACCAAGGGTTCCCGGTTCGATGCAGGGGCAGTACAAACATTTGTGCGTATGAACATAACCGTTTGTTTTGGACTGGGTGTTTCTATGTATAATATGTATGTATTTACAAAAAGGAAGAATATTAGTATTCTTAGAGCTAGATATCTTAGGGCTTACTCTTAAAGGGAACAAATACATAATAATAAATAAATATCCACTGACATTCATACAGCTCTATCTTCATGCACATTAACCTTCCATTTGTTTTATGTTATATGTGAGATGAATACAGGACTGTCAGGACGTTTACGTGATGGTAAGTGATACGCCTGACCATGGCAGAGTGGCATTAAAGGAGACTAACAACTGATAGACAGTTACTATGCTCCATCAACGCCGCACTGCGCTCGACACCCAAGACAACAGATGTTATGTCTCTTATACCCAGTATTTTCACTAGCTACAGTGCCCTCATCCCGAAACACAAAAGTGCATAACACTCCTGTTTCCCGGGACGATATCGGGCACTGCGGCGATACCTACCTAGATGACTCAGTATCGAGTCCCCCACCGAGTATATAAATATAGTATATATAAATTTAAATGACAAGGTATAAGTACAATGCACACATTCGAGCTACATTTTTTTCCACTTGTGACGTAACTGAAACAATGTCTACCAGATATTTGCGAAGACGTTAATATAGTCCGGATCAAAGTGAGTCGGTACCATCGCTTAATCAGAAAATATTTAATATCCCCGAACGTTGTACGTACACGACATTCTTTTGATATATTGGCTCGTAGATAGAAAAAACACTTCAAAAAGATTCAATAAAGTTATACTACGTGATGTTCTGTCTCGACGTGATTTTAGTCACATTTTGACAGTGCATTAATCTTGCTCTGTAGCGTCGCAGAAATAAATGCAATCACCTGCTGGCTTCTAATTCTATCGTATTTATTAATTGTGGGAATCTTTTAAAACTATTAGCTCAATCATCATCATCGGCTCATTAAACGTCCCCACCGCGGGGCACGAGCCTACTTGTATAGGGTGATTAGGCCTTAGTCGTCCACGCGGGCTCAGTGCGGATTGGACGACTTCACACACAACCTTTAAATCTCTTCCCAGGTATGCATGAAGGTTTCCTCACGATGTTTTCCTTCATCGTAAGAGCGTCGGATAACGTACATATAATTTCGAAAATTCGAAAACACATTGGTACGTGTCGGGATCTGAACCTCGGCCTTCCCGGTAGGAGGGCGACAGTCTACGCCGCTCCAAATACACCGTGGGTCCGATCAGTTCCAATTGGAACTTCAAAATCGATTCGACTCGCTGGAAACCACTGGCGACGTGGACGAGATAACCGACAACGTGGTGAAGGCGGTGTGTACACTGGGTCGCAGACATTTCCCGCTTATGAAACGAGCTAAGTCGTTCAAACTTTCTCCCGAAACCCTGGATTTGATGAGGCTGCGACGCGAGATGCCATCTGCTGCTGTTGCTTCGCCGGATTATCAGGCTCTCTCCAAGCGGATACGAAAACTCGTTCGCAGGGACCTCCGCTGTTTCAATACAAGGTTCATTAAGGACCTTATTGAACAGAACAGGGGGCCCAAAGTTTTCCAAAAACCACTTGGGAAAAGCCATCTGGTTAAGCTTCAGGCAGCAGATGGGCAATTACTTGCGACTCGCCCACAGATCCTGGAAGAGGTTGAAAAATTCTATGGACGACTGTATTCATGCGCTCATCAGCTACAGACCGATGACACCGAAGATCCACGTGCCCCACTAAGGCGCCATTATACGCAGGATATCCCGGATGTTGACGTTAGCGAGATTAGTGCAGCCTTGGAGCAACTTAGGAATGGGAGGGCCCCGGGGGATGACGGTATTACGACAGAGCTCCTAAAAGCAGGTGGAAAGCCCGTCCTAAGGGCATTAGTCAAGCTCTTTAATGCCGTCATCCACCAAGGAACTACACCAGAGGCGTGGTCCAGAAGTGTTGTCGTCTTGTTCTTCAAAAAGGGTGAAAAAACTCTCTTGAAGAATTATAGACCGATAGCACTTCTGAGCCACGTCTATAAGTTGTTTTCCAGAGTTGTAGCGAACCGTCTCGCCATAAGACTTGACGAATTCCAACCACCGGAGCAGGCTGGGTTTCGAAAAGGCTACAGCACCGTGGACCACATCCATACTGTTCGGCAGCTTATACAGAAGACCGAAGAGTATAACCAGCCGCTGTGTATGGCATTTGTGGACTCCGAGAAATCCTTCGACTCCGTCGAAACCTGTGCTGTTCTGGAGGCTCTGCAGCGATGCGGAATCGACTGGCGATATATCGAGGTGATGAAGTGTCTCTCCAACGCAGCGACGATGACCGTTCAGATCCAAGACAGGGGGATGTTATATCCCCGAAACTGTCTGAACGAGGTGTCAACGTCAATGGAGAGTATATTTCTCATCTTCGTTTTGCTGACGATATCGTTATCGTGGCAGAGTCATCGGAAGAGCTTGCGGAAATGCTGAACAGCCTTAATGAATCTTCCCGACGAGTTGGGCTTGGCATGAATTTGGACAAGACGAAAGTCATGTTCAACAGTCGTGTCATGCCACAACCGATATGCGTCGATGGCGTCCGTTTCGAGGTTGTGCAGAAGTATATCTACCTGGGCCAAACCATCCAACTTCGCCGGCATAACTTCGAAAGGGAGGCTAGTAGGAGGATTCAGTTGGGCTGGGCGGCATTCGGTAAGCTACGTCATGTCCTAACGTCAACTGTTTCGCAATGCTTGAAGACGAAAGTCTTTGAGCAATGCGTCCTACCCGTACTAACATACGCAGCTGAGACATGGACACTGACTGCGGGATTGGTTCACAAGTTTCAAGTCACTCAACGCGCAATTGAGCGAACTATGCTTGGAGTCTCTCTTAGGGATAAGATTAGAAATGATTTAATTCGTAAGAGAACTAAAGTTACCGACATAGCCCGCCGGATCAGCAAGTTGAAGTGGCAGTGGGCTGGTCACGTATGTCGCAGAACCGATGGCCGTTGGAGCAGACGAGTTCTGGAGTGGAGACCGCGTCTTGGCAAGCGTAGCGTAAGACGCCCTCCGGCCCGATGGACCGACGACTTGCGAAAGGTCGCTGGTGGAAGCTGGATGAGGAAGGCGGAGGACCGGGATGTCTGGCGCAAAATGGGGGAGACTTATGTCCAGCAGTGGACTGCAATAGGTTGAAGAGAGAAACAATTATAAGGAGTCAAAGATCAATTATTGTTCTCGCTTTAGCTTTGCTTTATATTGCTTGTTCGTCTAGTTCATTCGTGCCTCGTCTAGAATAAAAAGATGAGACATACATTTACTTCTCATTTGTCACCGGTGGTAAATCCTTTAGGGACAATGGGAATTATCGAACTAGATTATGATATAACGTTACTCGAGAAGAGCATGTATAATTAATTGGAAGTCGATCTGAATGTACCAAATTTGCACCAATATCTTCCACCATAACAGAACATCATACTTTTGGTATGTCTGTACCTCGGACTGAAGAGTGAGATAATGAAATTACTGGATACTGTTACTACACTTCTTGACGTCACAAGTTAGTTATTGCATTATTGTTTCATTTTAAGACTACTGGTGTGTTAAAGCCAACATCTGCAACTTTCCACCAGATGGGATGTCTGCATAAAGAAGGTTAATTTTTGATAAAAATGCAGGAGCAGTTTAAGTAATCTTAGGAACTGGAAAAAGGGCGACTCATCAGCCTATAAAGACGCACTGCAGGGCACTGCCTTCCCGAACAGAATAGTTATGGAGAGTTTTGATCTAAACCCATCACGAGGGCCGAAAGCGTATGGGTGAGTGTTAACGACTCTCCTAAGATAATAAACAGGACCCTCCAAAATACACAATCATCATTACACAATCAGGTGATTCAGGCGGGCGTCTATTTATGACTATCATAAAATTTTTGTTTACCAATATATGGTTAATGAGTTAGAATATTTGGGATCCCGATACATTAAAGGATTGAACTTCTTGTTTATACAGACTGTAATTAAGTACAAAGATTGATGTAAACACGTGTTTGAAATCAATAGTTCGGGTTTATATTTGCCCGTCCCTAGTGGTTTGTCTAGATAATTACCGAGATTAAATATCTCCAGGATAACTTCAAAGTTGTTTATTTTTAAACCATGATACCAACCATTTAGCAATTGGCTCGCGTGGTGGTCACCATAGCCATCATCATCAGCTCATTAAACGACTCCACCAGGGGCACGAGCCTACCCATATAGGGTGTATAGGCCTTAGTTGTCCACGCAGGCCCAGTGCGGGTTGGACGACTTCACGCACAGCCTTTGAATCTCTTCGCAGGCGTATATAACTGTTATAACTCTATATAATATGGACTTATTGCTGATAAATACAAATATTCATTCTTGTACTTTTCCATACAATTATTTTGCAAGTAAGCATTTTGCTCTTCTTTAATTCATTTTACTTTAACCTCAGTTAGATTCTGGAACTCGCGGAAAGCGGTTAACTCTCGCTGTGAGAAATAGGGAAGTCAGTTAGGGAAAGTTTATTGTATTTTTGACAATAAACTTAGTGTTGGAAAATATTTTGTAAGTAAAAACTTTTCAACTGTTCCCGACGTAATGCGCGCCACAAAAATACTTGTGCCACACCTATTTGTAAATGTAACTATAGAATGAATAGCTTTGTCATAAGAGCATGTAATGCATTCAATGCCAATTACAATCATATAGACATCTTTCATGAAAATGTGAAGCGGTTTCATTATCTTTTACGAAATCATAAGCTTGTATAAGTGAACTGTAGTAATTTCTTTTCTCTTTCTTCTTAGTAAAATGTTAAAATATGTTTTCTTTATATCCTATTTCTAATATCGAACATATTATTATGATCGAAGTTAATAAATGTATGTACGTGACTTTTGTTCATGCTTTGTATTTTTGTGTCTAACTTAGCAGTGGAAATTTTTAAGGGCTTATGTATTATGTCATGTACACTAAACACATGTATTATATTAAGCTGTTAATTTCCTTAATAAAGATAAATAAAATATTCGTTTTTTTTTAAAAGCCAATCAGTGCCAGTCTCCTAACAGTGCGCAGGTTTCCTCACGATGTTTTCCTCCCCATAGCCATGCTGAGTGGGAATGCTACAGTGGGACGATGTTTGCTGATAATGATGACTCTTCTGGGGTAATGGTTGAGACGGCTACTACCAAGGATTCCTGGTTCGATCCCCAAGTAGTAAAAATTTCACTTTATAGTGTAATAATATTACACCTACTTTCATCCATTTATTTTAATGGAATTGTGGAACAAATAACTAATTATACAGCAAATAAACGCAAAGCATGATTTGAAGAGCATTTCTATTTCAGATATTGCGGTAAGCCCTTATTGACCACAATTTGATTGTGCGCACCTTTTTAATTATGAAGGTACTCGTAACTAATAAGTATGTTTCATATTAGCAACATTAGAATTCTGTTTGTTCATTTCCATCCATTAGAGTTCTGAATTGTGAATTTTGCGCCAACGCTTAAAATAGCTTAAAATCAGACCCAAAATTGTTTGAATTTAAGCATTTTAATAATATGCCTACGTATTATTTATACGTATGTATATTATTGGTATATAATTTATATATAATATACGAATATAGCATACGTCTATGTTTTCGGCCACATAATATATCACAGGGTTATATTATAACATGTATAACCCTGCCATTTAAAAACTAGCAAGCTTTTTGGGCAAGCTCGCTCCATCTTAGATCACGTCTCTACTATAAGTCAATAAAAAATATGACTTATTGTAATAAACGCATATTACCTTTGGTTTCAACTATTTTTAGGAACTTTTCAGGCTTATTCTAATCAACAGAATCCAGTTTCGTTTATTTCTTTTTTTATTGTTTCAAAGCAAGTTTAAACTGTGAGACAGTACTACGAACACGCTCGCGCTGACAGATTTAGCACATTACAAATAAACAGACCTCCAAAGTCTCTGTACGCCTGATTTAATTACTTCCAATACCTAATGTATCTCAGGCAGACGATTTCTGGAGAGAAGACAGAGTCTTGGCATGCGTAGCGTACGAGTAGAACGCCCTCCGACCCGATGGACCTACGACCACTAGCCTAAGTTCGTTGCGATAGGCCGACGAATCGTGAAACGTCTCTGAAGGCTGTATAGGAAGAGCAAAAGATCGCATTATTTGTAGCATAATTGGGGAGACCGAAGCCTAACAGTGGACTGCGATAGGTTGAAGAGAAGTGAAAGTAATATACCTGTTGAAAAAACGTGTTTTGTTTTTAGTCTTCTCTTTACACTACTAGTAGGTGGTAGCCTCGGTACCTACTAAGTCGCCTAGGTAGGTTTGGCACCTGTAGCTATAAAAATTACCATTTAAAGACCATTCAAAGATTAAATACATTTTATTTTATATATTTTATACATATGAACCTTCTTGTTTAATAATTTCATTTATTTTTAGGCCTACATCAAAGTCCGTTACGAAGATTTGAAATCTAGGAATAAGTACACAGGGACGTACAGCACAAAGCGACTAGCTTTATACTATGCAATAATAAAAAGTTATTTCTTTGTCAAGAGCATCCTGATATTAATTTTCCCGACTGCAATTCTAATTTATTAGGATCTTGTTTCGTTTCGCTTAGGATATTATCTTGGCTTGTATTATTTGATGTTGTTTGAGATTTTAAATTGTTATTTTGTATTTACTTTACAAAATTATTATCTGTGGATTACATCTGACTCTGGGATCACCATGAAGGTAATAAGAAGGCTTTGCTTAGAGCTGTTATTATTCGTGTTTAATAGGTATTATTAAATTTCTGAGGCACCACTAACATTTCACCGTGTTACATTCCTATCTTTCACACGTTTAATTCGTGAAATAGCAATTTTGATCCGTAGATATTTTTACGATAGATTAAGGTATAGCGTTAATAAAATAACATCACGAGTTATTATTGTCTCACGGTACGTTTTGGACCAATCTCCCCACGCAAGCTTCAAGTGTCCGGTCCATGAACCGGACCTCCTAGATTTCAAGTAATATTATATTATAATTGATTTGCTTAATTCGGACCAGTAATCCATAGCGGGCTTAATGAGCCTCGCAGATTTATTTTTCAACCAAGTGAACATCCCAATTGAGCAGCAACTCTGCAATGTTCTATGCGCGGAGCGACTCGTAAACTGACACTTTTTTTTATAGACATTAAAATCTGTATACCACTGGCTGCTGACTTTTATAATCAATTGCAGTTGCCAATCACTCGCCACCGTAACTCGTTGTATAAGTAAGATATTTGTATTGAAACTGTTCCGGTAAAGCTTTAGAGTTCCGTAGCTATATGGCAAACACGGAACCCTTATAGATGCGTCATGCCTGTCTGCATCTATGTCACAGTTACTTTTCTCCGAAACTATAAGAATCATCATGTTTAAACTTTGTAACTATAATGTGTATTCAGTGAACCGCATTCATGTTTTTGTAAGAAACTTGAATATATATATTTATACTTCCACAGTAGTAAAAACTGTCACCCCTGACTGGTAAAAATATGATGTACATTACCATGAAAACTAACAACGGAATGCATTTTGAATCTCTCTCTCTCTCTTCAACCTATCGCAGTCCACTGCTGGACATAGGTCTCCCCCATTTTGCGCCAGATATCCCGGTCCTCCGCTTTTCTCATTCAGCTCCCACCAGCGACCTTCCGCAAGTCGTCGGTCCATCGGGCCGGAGGGCGTCCTACGCTACGCTTGCCAAGACGCGGTCTCCACTCCAGAACTCATTTTGAATCTAGTCAATAGTTTTTTGTTAAAAATTCATAAACGGTTTACCACTATTTTTTAATAATAAACCTGTAGTAAGTGCCTAAGTAATTATAAATATGCCTCGTGCTGCTAGGGAATCCTTCATGGGCAATCCGACTCGCACTTTGCCAATTTTTAATTATACCAATTGGTCGTCGAACGTTTAATGGTTCGTGGATTACGGCTTCTTTACACAGCCAGCGGATGGGGGATTTACACGTGGAACTATTAAGGGTATGGGAATGTAAACTGGGGTTTACGACCGGAACTTTGAGCCTATAATCGTTTCGTTTGTCAACATACTGCGAATTAATTTTGTCACGTAATGGATTGTAGTGAGTATAGACGGCCTCCCTCACACACACACTTACTATGGATATTGACTTAAACTTTGTTTTTGGTGTTAAGTACGAAAATTATATGAATAACACACATTTATTTCTTACATGGATGATTTTCAAAACCAAATTTATAGCCAGACACAATTGATTTTATATTGTGTCTGGATTCATGGCGTTCAATGGGTTAAGTATATGAATCTTTTCAATCTGTATGATTATGATGTTCTAACACATTCAAGCTTTATATTAAGTACTAATACTCGTATATGTTGTGATCTTATGTGCCTGTACAAACAAATATTTAGATAAATCTTTAAAGGTGAAGGAATAAGATGAATTAGGTCATAAAATAAAGTTAATTTAAAAGCGGTTTGTTAAAATAAATCGGGAAGAAAATGGAAACTCCGACAGCGATGCCTCTAATGTTCTTCCTAATTATATTTTTTTCTGTTTTCCAAATTTACACACAATGTTCACGCATCTTGTACGTATTAAATGAAATTCATTTAAGAATGTTGAAATTTCAAGTACTTACTAAAAGTAGTCGTATCAATAACGTGATACATACACTTTTGTAATTTTGGTTAAATACTCGAATGTTAGCAAATATAATCTAGGTGTTGTAAGGAAATTACACGTTTTAGTTTAGTTACACAATTAATATCAAATATCACCCTTGTTTTCTACTAGCGATAAATAAAAGTTTATAAAACTTACTATCTTTTAAAAATAGGGTTGTGTTGCACTAATTAAGACTACCGTAACCATTTGAGATTTGTAATAGACGCTGATTTTGTTGCAAAGCGTCCGCTTTATTATTAAATCGGTGACCTGTGCAACATCTAGAGAGGTGTCAGTGAGCACACAGATGATAGTATAAACGCGAGCGCGATCCAGTCATGCGTGTTTATTTGTGGTGCTTAGAGCCAACATCGGTTTTACTATGCGGCCACTTCAGTTATTCCGTATAGCGCATCGCGTCTGCGCGCCGCCACCGTTCCCGCGAGACGCGATCGCATGTGTCCGTTACAATGTCCAACCAAAAGGAAAAGCAACGCCGCACGGAGCACCCACTCAAAAACCTACCCACCGAAGTATTACTGAAAGCACGGAGCACGCTTTTCTACATCGGCGGTGCGTTGAAACCGAAAAACGAACAGCGCGCCAAAATAAGCAAACCGGACACAAATGGCAAAAAGAGGCTTGACAGATTAAAAATCAGCCGGTCCGAACCCGAGTTCAGTGAGATCCGCAAGTCGAAACATAGGAGTCGAATCGAAGAAGGAGCAAGTCGCGAATACAAAGTGAAACCTCGACCCTTGTCGGTCGGTGCGGTGAAGCGGTACGATAAGGAAATCGATGATTTCCAAAGTGGAAGTTTCCCGAAAGATTCGCCGTTAGGGCAGAGGCTTGTGGGGTCGTCGGATGACGTGTGCGTACAGTCCCGGTTGGTGATACCGGTGACTGACAGGTTCAGCATCCAGGATGTACACATGCAGGATGTTCCAGAAAGACCAAGAAAGAAATTATCGTTCCGTGAACCTGAAATAGTTGGCAGTAAAAGTGCAACGATAGGTCGATCGCATAAGATTATGGGTGTCAATAGTTTATCACGAAGACCTAATAGAGTTTCTTTACGATCGGAAATACATTCGTCTTTAGAAGGCATAGACACGGACTTAGAGGTTTGTTTTTTTTTGTAATAATACAATGAAATAACTTGAAGGTACTAATTCCAACCTTATTACCAACATTCTTGTCAAACATAACTAAAAAGCGCTACTTAGATGATCAAAACACTTAGGATCAGTGCTGATCAAGGTCATAGCACAAATAGCCAACATTTAATGATCTCTAATTGCTCTGTTTCAGTTGCTTACTTACCTGGAACAAAATTGAGAATGTTTTCGCCACAACAATAAAATCAGTAATGGCTTGTTCATGAAATTGTGTTAAATCAGAATGAATGCACATGAGATCGAGCATGAAATACTTATACAGACCTGTCAAAATGTTTTTCTTTCAGTTAATGATTGATAAATTTGCTGCATCCACTGGTTAACGATTTGCATAAATAAATACCGACATCAGTAATAACATGACGGTAAACGCAGTGAATGAAATATTTATAAATGAGTGTTTCCATTTGTAATCACACAATTATGTAAATAATTTGGTAAATTATGTATATTTTAACAAATTTCGTTTTACGCTTTTCGTTTTAAATATGAATAATTTTCGAAAATCTTAATATATTTTTATATTTCTACTGAATTTGTTCGTTCACCATATATTGTTTTTTTTTTACGGCCTTGGTTTTACCTGTATATTAATAGCAATCGTAAACACTGGACTTTACCTCACTACTTTTGATTTACATTTCAAGCAGTGTTTGGCTATCAATCAACATAATGCGGTAGATCTAACGGAACGAATTAAAAAAGCAATACAGATTACAAAAACGCGTAACTATTTCAAAAAGGAACATTATTCCGAATTTGACACTGGTAGATTCACAAAATATCCGACCCAAGAAAAAAAAACAAAAAAAAGCTTTATTCCGAATTTGACATTGATAGATTCACAAAATATCGGACCCAAGAAAAAACAAAAAAGAACTTTGATAGAACACATTGACATTCAAATTAAATAACCCTCAGGTATACTCTTATAAATGTATAATCTATTCATATTTGAGTTTATTTTGATATTGGCGCACGCGTCCGGAAGCGTACGCTTTTTTATACAACACTCCAGTGACATTTCTGAGTATTATTTCGCGGGTTACGTCAAAGGCGATACTTCCGTCGTCAGCACATTATATTTAGAAAACTTTAGTAAACGGCCTGTTGCATGTGGAAGATTATTTCGGTGCCGGGCCAAAGCGTTAACGGTTTACCCAGTTTCGGGAACTATCATTAATCCCTAGGTTTGCTGTTTAGTTAACGCTTTGGAACAACGCAAGTGTTAATGGACTGATATAAAGCAAGCTATGTAAGCAGTTGGGATATATTGTTGGGGAATTTCTCAATAAACATGCGTTTACATTGACACTGTGCGCCATATGAAACTAAATGTTAACGTCATATTAGATTTGCTTGACAACAAAGTACGTCGATTGATTTATATTGTGTAGATAAAGAATAATTATAACACCTATTTCAGCCGCTGAATATTGTATTAAAAATCCCTGTATTAATTTAAAGGTTTGTACATAAAAAAACGTTATTAATTTTATTACAGTCTAATTTAATTAAAACATTATTAAACTACGAACCTCCCATAATTTGCACGAATTCATTGTAACTATACCTTTGGATACACCTGCTATGACTCTCGCCAAATATTTGTTATCGTAATCTGTATCTTTGGTATTTGTTGTTTCCTTAACGAGATTAACGGGTAAATAATGGTGTAATATTCTGGAACTATGTTAATTGGTATTAAATAAATAATGGAATTTGAGGCCGAAACAATGATAAATTCGTTCTTCTTCTTAGCGTGTCGAAGGCAAACACACATTCAAACATAAATCCGTTGGGATCGAGATTTCCTCCCTAAATGCTATTACATTTGTGCTATGCTTATGCTACCACGTTGTGGTTATTTTTTATAATCTTTGATTATTTTATTATTTAAAAGCTTCCTCAAATAAAGGATTATCGAGCTGTTCCAAATATAACCATGAACCATTATGATGACATTTTGAAAAAAAACTATTCTGGCAAATAGACTGTCGAGCTTTATTCAAGTAATTGTCGTATTATCTATTATTAGTTTTTAGACGACTATACTTACACTTATTCACAAATTTCAATTTCCACCCCATGTCAATTTTAATCATATCTCAATTGCTAAGAAGTAGCTAATTTCTGAAATTTGATGTGAACAAAATCTTCAATTTTAGTTGTCAACTTTTCAAAAAGACAACTAGTAACTTAATATTATATCTTTTTATTATCTTTGATAGTGTAATTATAAGAAAACATAAAAAAATAAACTTCAACCGGTTAACCATTTAAAAAATCACTACAAAGTTCAACTTAGTTTTTGCTGGTATGGGCCACACGTCTCAGCCTAATATGCCCATCGGGTCAACATTACGTATGTTCGTGTAAATGTACGTGAGTGCAGGTCTCATGAACGTGTTTGCGCTTTATGCCCCCGGCCAGCGTGTCGCCAACGGCACGCATGAAAGCTTTTAACTCAGCCCGTGAATGGAAGTCTTTTGATCACGATCACAGGTTTCTTTTGTAAACAACCCATTTGAGAGGTGTCGGTCCGGATTTTATAGCGACACAATGGATTTCACTTTTGTTGGAGGTCACCCGTTTGACAGTTGTTTTTTATAAAAGACTTTCAGTTCACTCTTCGTGTACGGAAATTGGATATTGTTGTAATCGAATGCTACGATTGATGTTGAATGACCGTAATGAATATCAATTGTGTCCACTTTATTCATAAACCTGTCATTTCATTCGATCTTTGAAGATCGCTTTGTTCTCTTATATGACAGTTTAGTAAGCGATTCTTGGATGTTCCAGGAATTCCTTGTAATAAATAACTTGAACGCTGGAATTAATATCCGTTTGTAATTTGTTATATCGAATGAACCACCTCGAGTTACTGAAATTATGTACATATTGGGAAGGAAAGTATGGATTTGTACCACTAAACATTGTATACTTTAAATTGCAAATATGCTATACTCAGTTCAATACAAACAAAAAAAAAGAGTAACGCATATTGTAACATAATTTATATTTATTTTTGCATCTGAGCTCATGACATGGGACACGGATTCCCTAGAGATATTATAGCCGGCTTAATCAGATATCATCTGTTTGTACCATCTAGTTGCACCGTTCAGGTGCATTTCTATATATACCTAGGTAAATAAAAGTACAAATAAAACGAGGCATAATTCTCTCAGGTATTGAGATGAAGGATCTCATTTTACAGAAGTTCCCTGTTACTAAAAAAACGCGATATTAGATTGTTTTGTTTTTTATACTCAGTTTATAAAGTATTTAGTTTGTTTTTGTAAGGACAAAGAATGGAGGCACGTCTACCAAAGGGCCAAGTGCATTGGTGAATGAACTAGTTAGTATAGACTTATGAATTTGATTATTGCTACTAAAATTAACCTTAGGTAGCGGCCTAGAGATAAATAATAAATAAATATCTACTGACAATCACACAGCGCCATCTAGCCCCAAGTTAAGCGTAAAGCCTGTACTAAACAACGGATAAACATACATGTATACATTTTTTTTTTTGTAAATACATACATATTATACATAGAAAACACCCAGACCATTACAAACAGACATGTTCATGCACACAAATGTTTGTACTGCCCGGGATCGGACCCGGAACCCTTAGTGTTGCGCCGACCTCTCAACCGCAACACCAAATGGGTCGTCATACCTTATATTAATACCTTACCTTAGTACCTTATTGGTACTTATTTCTAAAGCTTGTGTTTCCGCGTTCATTTCTTTCGGCACCTGCGAAAGAGTAGGAGTGGTTATAATTTTGTTCTTATCTGCTGTCATCATATAATAAATTTAGCGACGTCTCACGTCTATTAGGTTGTAGACATGCCAATTCTGTCCACAGCAGCGGAAAGAACTGTCCGTCTATATCTACATTAATAAGTATCTAAAAATATCATTTATCAGATGGAGCACATTTTTATTTAGTATGAGAAAAACATCGCACGCCTACGAAGAGATTCAAAGGTTTGCGTGAAGTCCGCCAATCCTTACTGGGCCCCGTGGCCTATTAAGGTCTATTCACCCTATACGGTGGGTTGTCGCCACACTGCACTAGCGTGGGTTTATAGACTAATTTCATTCACTTAGTTCTCGCCCTTAGTTCTTTTGGCAGACTGTGGTCCCAGTTTGTGAAAGCTGTTCAATATTACCATGATACACTGGTGATCGTGAAGAATACATTTGAAAAGATCACAATACATTTGATGACTTGAACGTATAGATAATAAATCGCATAGATGATATTTCGGCCTGGAAATACTTATACATAAACATTAGTTACTACAGGTGTGAGCTAGTTCCATTAAACTCTCTTACGATTGCGTTTTAGAATTCACAATCACCTTTACATACTTTCGCCTTAATATCAGTATGATTATTAATTACTGTTACGGCGTGAGTAATTTGTAAGATTTAATGCACCCGCGCGTATGTTCTTATTTACATCGTTGCCCTAAGTTATAAGTGTCTAGTGGGAACGCGTTGCGATAACCCTATTTCCACGTTTATTTCTTTTCACCTACCGGCGGCTATGATGACATCATCAAAAATAGTACACTGACGTAGTCATCGAGGCGAGGTAGCCAAAATTATGATCAGCATATAAAGGTCATTGTCTCGACGATCCAATTTTTTATTGCGTAGCGTTGACAGTAAAAGTTCACGGTCTGAAGAAAATAAACTGACTTTGTAAAATAGTGTATATTGTTAATTTTGAAATGTCTACAATTATTCACAGTCATTTCCAATTTATGCAAGGTGTTTGTAGGATATTTAATAACGACTGCTTGTGGCAACTGAGTATTTTTTGTCATGGTTAACAGAAAAAGTTCACGATTTCAGCTAAAACACAATTTGATGTGTGATATAGTTTAGGAACAAATAAATTTGTACATATCAACAAGCATTCACACGGCTCCGTCAAGATCTACTTAAGCAAGGTTTCTTGCTATCTACTAAATCTATGTTTTATTATAAGAAACTTACTTCGTTAATCATAGATAGATTGTGCTTAAATGCATTTTTTTCTGATTCGCAGCCTTTTTTTAGAAAATAATGAATACTAACGATATCTATGATGTTAGAAATTCCAGTTAAAAATACAACTTTAAATTGTGATATTTTGGACTGCAAGATTTTCTTTTCTTACCTTTGTCTAAATTGGAAGAATCCGTTAAGGGATATAATAATGTTACATGTCAGAAAAGATTATATAAACAAAAGGTGGAATAGCCCCTCTCATAGAATGTTTCTATTTTCCATGTCAGATAAGATTACATGAACGAAACAAAAACAATCTTGGATTATCAAAGAAAATAGATTTAATTTCGCATTGCTCTAAGGTATAACTTCTTTGGTTTGTTTTCAAATTTTTCAAACGGTGTATTTAATATTCTCGTGCCTTTGTGTTTACTTTAATATCCAGGCTTCTTGTAATATTAAAATTATATATCATCATCATCAGCTCATTAAACGTCCCCACCTAGGGGCACGAGCCTACCCGTATAGGGTGATTAGGCCTTAGTTTTCCACGCGAGCCCAGTGCGTATTGGACGACTTCACACACAACCTTCGAATCTCTTCGCAGGCGTGCACGATGTTTTCCTTCACCGTAAGAGCGTCGGATAACGTACATATATTTTTCGAAAATTCGAAAATACATTGGTACGTGTCGGGATTTGAACCTCAGCCCTCCCGGTAGGAAGGCGACAGTCCACACCACTGAGCCACTGACGCTCTATTACATATATGAATTAAAATAAAATATAAAAAAATATATATACGAATAATTAAAAATCAACGTCCGTTCTCAACGAAATCCACTTGAAACAGTTTATACTTTTGTCAAAATTATAAAATTTAATATATACTACAAAATAATTAATTTTGAAAGTTTAAAAGCCCTAAAATATTTCTGCTAAATAAGAACTTAAATAATTCTATTCATTCTTTTGACAAACATTTTTAATTAATTGCTATAATTGGTGAAAGCTATTAGTTTTTTGGTAACAACCACTTTCATTAATATGAATTTTCCTCCAGCGCCATTTCTTTATCGGACAACTCGTCGTAGGGAGGTACCACCCATTGTTGTCGACCACCCATTCTTAAAAGTTCGGCTCTTCATTCATCGTCCGAACTGCAAAGCAGTGAATGACCTTCCTGCGTCTGTATTTCCCGATACACACAATTTAGTTTTCAAGGCAAGTGTACATAGGCATTATTTGAGTTTGCATGATGCACCTTAAGCATCGTCACTTTCCATCAGGTGAGATGGCAGTAAAACGCTCTCAAAATTTAATAAAAAAATTTAAAATATGAGTCTGGTGGATCTGTCATCTATACGAAGCCTTCCCTGTTGATTATATCAAGCTAATCAATCCTTGCAGTTAACATACAACGCTACCCGTAACTTAACAAGATCGAACCTTCTTATTTGGTAGGTCGATCTTCGCTTTTGTTTCCGTTTCATAGACGCTACTTGAAAATCTTTCCGCCCTAGCCATCGGTCCTTCGCACTATAATCGCAGCCCACTGTAACATCAACTTGTTTACTTCTTCATATGTATTTACTTTAATCATAAATTGTCTGCAGATATTACGTCCGCTGCTGGTCAAATTATAGTTTCGGACCCTGCAACCCTGCACCCTGGAAACCTATAGTAGAATATGCATCGACAGCTTGCAAGGAATTTATAAAATATTAAAAAAAAAAACGAAAATTATGTAGTTTGGACCCTTCACATAACAAAACAATCCTTATCCAAATAAGTATAGCATTCTTTATTTAAACGATACGTTACATTAGCACGTTAGTAAAAGATTACAGGACGGTCTGGACGCTCACCTGACGGTAAGTGATACGCCAGACCATGACAGAGCGGCATTAAAGGAGACCAACAACTGATAGACAGTTATTATCGCCCTTAATGCCGCACTGCGCCCGTAACCCGAGACAACTGATGTTAGGTCTCTTATACCCGGTAATTTCACTAGCTACGGTGCCCTCATCTCGAAACACAATCTATTATTGCTAATCTAAATATTAGTATAACGATACATGTACTCAAGTATGATTTTATTCGCTTTTAATTCTCAACGAGATCACATTATTCATAAAACCGATGCCTTAACCGGTCCACGCCGCTTAATAAGAGCTCGGCTTAGCATATAATAATAGATCGACGAATATATTATGAGTGCAAGGATTATCTAATGCAGCAAGCATGCACGGAAGCATGTCAGTGATGCTCGGGGATGGCTCGCCGGGTAATTTAATCACATCTTCTTGGCATATTGGATACGTTGCCGTTGCCATGAAATTGGTTCACGTGTACACCAACTAAGTGATTTTAAAGTTACACATTTTATTTTCCAATCGAGCTCTAATCTTGGTTTAATTCGATCCGAGGAATGTTCGAGATTACAACTTTGATGAGGACCTAACGGGAAATGCTGTCTATTTCTGATTTTTTTTTTTGGGTAAAGGGCATTTTTTTTTACATATTTTTATTTATTATTTTGTATCATTTTTGAAGTTGGAGATAAGAATGTAAACTACAAACAAAATTTTGAATACTGAAAGGAGAATTGTAAATTTTATTATTTTTTATAAAAAAAAGAAATAAGAATATTTTTCTTTGTGCCAAACTGCATCAGTGTCGTAAATACTCCCCTGAACTAAGTAAAAAGTTTTAAACTACAAATTAACGCCCTCAGGGCTGAATCACCGACGACTTGTGAAAGGTCGCTAGTGGAGGCTGGATGAGAAAAGCCGAGATATAGGAGACCTATGTCCAGTCTAGTGTGTGAATTGTATGCAGACATTTAAAATTATTATGTGTGTGAACTAGACTTTATGACAACGAATGGCCAGAAAACAGGCAAATATTGTGCAACGACCCTCATAATTCGAACGGTTATTTCAATTTTCAAAGTTATTTATCTTGCTTATCACTATAATAAAGCTTGTGTACAACCCTATTTCAATTTAGGTAAACGAAGGTGTAAAGTTTGGTGTGCATAGACCTTTATTCAGGCTGTATAATGGAAGATAACCTAGGTAAATCTACTAACCTCCGACCAAATGCTGAGTAGATGCCTATTAAGCGAAATATTTTGTGCATAACTCTTGTCATGAAATCATATATATATATCATAACTAGCGACCCGCCCCAGCTTCGCGCAGGTGCAATGCTGATTAGGCACGCTCCCACCGCCCCGGACGACCGACAAACCTTAAAATAACATTATTTCTCCACTGTTGAAAGAGTGATATTATACATATAAATCTTACTCTTTAATCACTATCAATTAAAAAAGCGCATTAAAATTCGTTACGTAGTTTAAAGATTGAAAAGAATATAGGGACAGAAAAAGCGACTTATTTTATACTATCTAGTGAGTCCGTGACTCCGGTACCTACTCGTACATGATACATTTCAAAGCTTGAATACAGCTTGAATGGATCTTTACATAAATTGAGAAATATTTAATAACATTCACAGATTTGTGATAAGGAATATAATTAAGTACGGACAATTCATACTTTATTGTTTTTTTTACTCAAGTTCCTACCTACCTAGTTGCTTATAACTACATGAATTATTACCAGCACTAAAAGTCACATTTCTTCCATTTCTAACGCATATTCTAATAACACGCCTGAAAGTATTTCCACTTCAATTTAAACTATTTTAATTCAATCAGAAACTCATACGGCATACTTTTTGCATACTAAGCTATCTACAAAGAGACGTACGGAGGAATTCACATTAAAACTGGCAGTATTATGTAAGTATTTGTACGGCTTAATGAATATTCTGGTGAATAAATTAAAATATTTTAAGAGCTCGGCAAATATTCGTATCAGAAAGGATATTTTGGCTATTCGCACACTAAACCAAAACATATTAGTTACGTTTAAAAATTAAGCAAACTACGATCGGTGGAAACTGGGAATATTTTACCCAGTTTCCCCCGAAATTTAATTTAATTCATTGTTCCATTAACTTTACTATGGACAATAATTAAAGTAACTTGAGTATATTACAGCAATGATTAAAACCAAGTATGGTAAGGTATAAATAGTTTTATTAGAATAAAAATCTGTTTAGATAGTATAGCGATTGTTCCACTTATTAATAATTAATAGTTGAATCTCGAAATATTCAAAATTATTGATATTTGCAGATATAAGAATCTATAGATCAGTCGTACTACTGTCACAAAAAATATTAGAAATTTTATTTATACATTGGGAAAAAATGTGGACTAGACGAAATTGAGTATTCATAAAAAATATTGCGCCACAACAAACCAATTCACCTCATCGGCTATTTCCACTGCGAGCACATTGGACTCGAACGATAAACAACTGAAAATTTCATATTACGATAAATGATATCGGCCGGCAATATCACTTTGGGTGTTCCCGTAAATGTGTTTTGAATTTTCCACCATCCATCAACGTCGGCGCTTCAATTCCTATTATACGGAAAAAACGGGCAACCTCACGTCGAGGTATAAATAAACAGATGCAGGATTGAAAGGCCTGGGCCTCAATTCTGTTGATTTTGAAATACGCCAATACTAGCTTTCATATGTCTAAATAATACATTTCAGAGCAATGATGTAAAGAAGTATGGATTCGTGATATGCTCACAAAACAATCGAAAAAAGTGTTCCGAATGCAGTGACAGCAACATACACATATTTTGAATTTCGAATACATTTACCTAAACAAAAGAGTACAAACTGTACTCTCTTCGGCGGTTCGTTTTTGAGGCACGGATGGCGTATCTACCTTTACATATACAGAATATCATTGGCCAATACTTTCTTTAATATGTCTCAATAATACATTTCAGAGTACATCATTCACTCATTCGTTTTGTTTTGTGGTGGATTCTAGATAGTTACACTGTTAGACATTGATTCTACTATACAATTACCGTTAACATTAAAGTGGTACCGGAATACCAAAATCACAGTTGGATTATTAAGTGTCGTATTGGTGCGATCGTCTTGTAAAAGTCAGTTGAATTGACACTCTGTTCAAGTGTTTGGATAAGCATTTGATGACGTTATTGGCTTCATTATCATCATATATTCAATGGTCGGATTTGGGAATTTTTCATTAATATTTCATTTAAAGCCAAAATTGTACTGATTTAGTAAAATGTTTGGCTTCACATGAAGTTTTATTCATAGTCGTTATCACTGTAGATTCTCAATATATACTCTCATACTAGGAGATTCTTGCTTAATTTAACGTAAAATGTCCCTTCGTAAATGTTCGTTTGCAGTAGTTAATTTTGAAGTTAATAAATGTAGATAGATAGATAGATAGATAATTCTTTATTGCACAAAACAAATTAAACACTTAACATGATTCTGCACAGGAAAAAAGTACAATTGGCGGCCTTATTACTAAATAGTAATTTCTTCCAGACAACCAACTTATAATAGAAGAGGACAATTGAAAGAAGGGGTATGCATACATATAAACAAGAATAAGAGAAATACAGATAACCTAAATATATATACTTAAATTACATATGTAACTATCAACTTAAAATATATATATATATATAAAGAAAATACATTAGCATAATTTTTAATACATACATACATAGTATAATATTGCAAACAAAAAATACCTAAATTAAATATACAACTTTATAATATACAAAATAATATACTACGATTTATTCAACTTAAATAACAGTGACAGGCAGAAAAGGATAATGAAATAATCCACTAAGCCAGGAAATAATCCTTGACTGACTTTTTAAAAATAGGAAGAGTTTTGGATTTACGAATCGATAGTGGTAAAGAATTCCATAAACGAACAGACTGCACAGTAAAGGACTGAGTGTACACATGCGTAGAATGAGGAGGAAATATAAGATGGAGTTTATTAGCTGTGCGCAAATCACGACCCTGTGTGGGTTCCAGGAACTGAAATCGTTCTTTAAGGTACTGAGGAGCAGAAGGAATAAATAAAACTGTATAAAGAAGAGAAAGAATGTGAAGGTCACGACGCTGCCGAATAGGAAGCCAGTTAAGCTTAGCACGGAAGGAAGACACATGGTCATACTTTCGTAGGCCAAAAACAAAACGAATACAAAAGTTTTGGAGACGTTCAATCTTGTTAAGAAGATGCTCATTTAGATTTAAGTAGCAGCTGTCAGCGTAGTCAAGAATAGGAAAAAGCAAAGCTTGAACTAACGCAACCTTGGTTGGTATTGGTAAGAAGTTCCTTAGCCTGACAGAGAGCCCGCCGCAGCATACAGCCTCTTGCTGACCTCAACAACTTGGGGCTCCCATGTAAAACCACTGTCAATAATTATTCCAAGGTCTTTAACAGTTTGGAGTACTCAATTTGAACACCATCAAAACATACGCAAGGCAAAGTGCTCCAATCAATCTTAGCTATCAGCCGGGACTGACCAACAACAATCGCCTGCGTTTTAGAGGGGTTAACATTAAGCCCAAACGACTTACTCCAATCAGAGATGCGAGTCAGATCAGTATTAATGACCTGCACAACACTTGCGAGGTCATTAAGTCTGCCCTGTGCATAAATTTGGAGATGTATAGGTATAATAGATGATGATTCCGGGTTCGATCCCCGGGCATTACCAACAATTGAGTGCATGGACATGTCTGTTTGTAATGGTTTGGGTGTTTCTATGTATAATATGTATCATTATCATCAGCCCATTAAACGTCCCAACCGAGGGGCATGAGCCTACCCGTGTAGGGTGTAAAGGTCTTAGTCGTCCAAGCGGACCCAGTGCAGATTGGCCGAATGCACGCACAAACTTTAAATCTCTAGGCCTGCGCAATATTCCTCACGATGTTTTCCTTCACCGTAAAGTGTCGGATTACCAACATATAATTTTCAAAAATTCATTGGTACGCGACGTGGTTTGAACATGCACCCTCCATATCGGAAGGCAACAGTCCACACCATTGAGCCACCGACGCTCGATTTATTTATAAGGCAAAAATGTGCTACGAATATAACATAGGGATTTTATTCAACATCTGTATAACGACAGTTGACAATATTTGATGAGATCAAAAGAAATGGGTACGACGGACAAGGGTTGATTTTATATAATTTGCGAAGGATAAAAGGGTCGAGATGCTCCCGTATAGCCCTTCATTGTTTAATCTAACATCTTATGCGATGCCTTTAAAGTACGGAATTTCCGACAACTGCCCTAGTTGACTACGGCACATATTGTAGATATGCTTATTATGTTATTTGTTCGAAGACTATTGACTAAACTATACCTGGCGAGTTTTATAAGCCTTATAACACTTAATTCTGTTTTTTTTTTGGTTTAGTTTGTATCGTGATCGGACCTCTTTTGGTCCGATGAACCGATGATTTGCGAAAGGTCGCTGATAAAGACTGGTTAATAAAAATAGAGGGAGACTATATGTTGACTTTAGGTTGAAGAATTCAGATGAAAACCAATAAATAAATCAGGCTGTTCTTCTGAGTATGTAGATAACCTGTTGCTCTGGTTGTTTTTGGCTTGTCAGTGCCTCGTTCGGTAAGATACACTGCGCTCAGCTGAGACGTTCTAAAATGGATGCTGGAACTTATATATTTAGTATATAATATTATAAGTATCAATTAACAAGTTTGGCATTAGTTTACTCTTATTTATGAGAAATATCTTAACTTAACCCTGATAAGATGCATTATATTCATCATCAGCTCATTAAACGTCCCCACCGAGGGGCACGAGCTTACCCGTATAGGGTGATTAGGCCATAGTCGTCCACGCGGGCCCAGTGCGGATTGGACGATTTCACACACAACCTTCGAATCTCTTCAGACTAAGTAATCAGGTAGTTAGAAAATAATAGTAGACAATTTGTGTAGGTGTATAAACATCCAAGGATAATGGAATACACTTCCAGTATGATTCATTTCTCAACTTATTCCGTACTTTTTTTTACTGGTTGCTATAAACAGAAAAACAAAGTAACTCTTATTGTAATTTGAATTGGAAAAGTTAAAAACTATAACGAAGATACGTGTGGTGGTCTTCTCACATCTAGAGTTTTTTTAAATTATTTATTCGATATGGATTTATCAAATTTAATAGAATAATGCAATTGTGCCGTCTCATTTGCCTTTTTATTTGCCATCCAGCGAGCCCTGAAATCGCACGAAGATAAACAGTTTGGTTTAACATTATCTGAAGGGCACCAAAGTCACACTCTGCTTCTGGAATGTCCCCATTTTAACCGTGTATTACGACACTGCTAGCAGTCAGCATTTAGAATTTTCCAGACCGCCTAACGGAGATCACCGCCCGGAGGCAGCTCTTCAGCCTAACCTTATTCGTTTATTTTGCCGCTAGGCCTTTTAAGGTTCTGGTAGCCGATGACTAATGGGTGTGACAGTTACTAACTTCAATCTTAACGTTTTTACGTCACAAGTTATCAACTGTACTGAGGTCACTTTATTTGGATCACTGACGTACCATAAGTGACTGTAGTCACTTACCACCAGGTGGGCTGTCTGCTTGTTTGCTTATTCCATGAGGAACAACATGGAATAATTCTCACATATTTTTTTTAGTAAATTTATCTTTACATCCAAAGTGTTTTTACAAGCTACTATCACACTAAAAATCTTTTTATAAGAGTTCCAAATAATATTTCTTTTCTTATTAACGTTCTTTTGATATTATAGAGTTATTTTTAGGCGCACTTGTATATTAAGTGCTTTCAAAGAACGCGCCTCGTTATTTCTAGATATATCCAAGTTCAAAGACACTTGATGTTTCGCTTTTATGAATAAAAAATAAAGAATGCTACAAAAGAGTCGTATGAAATGTTAAAATAGCGCTGGTGACGGAAAATAAATGTTTTCCTCTTTGTTTTTCAATTTATTTACATTTTGTGTTGGTAAAATTAACACGAATTTCAAAAAATGTTTGTGTTATTTAGGTTTTAAAAGAATACTTATGGATATCAAATCAAACTTGTAACATAGTTCTGGCAAATTAGAAAATATGAGGACTAAGAAAATTGTTACTTTTTTCATAAAGTATGTTTTATAATGATACTAAAACTAATTGATTGGCCACTAGATGATATTTTTAAAAGCGGGTTTACTATTTGATTTCTAAAAAAAAACTATTTTAGTATGCTTAGTCGCAGCACAATATTTGAACATTAGTCATGTCAAATCTAAAGCTTTTTCCAATGTTTTATAATTATCTTCTGTTTTTTTTTTCTAAATTTAATTACCTACGATGATTAAATGTTACTAGGTGGAAATCTTTTATTTAGGCATACATCTTATCCCAAAGGATTACACGTGTGGTGCTATTTACGAAGTGATGCTTGGCAAATACTTTGTGTTGATGGATTGCCTACTTGTTTGATTTGCTACAACCTTATTGTTCTTATGTTCCTGATTTTTTTCTTTGAGGAAACCTAATGTTTATACATACATTTAAAACAAATGTGTCAAGTGAAGAGAAACATCATTTAGACTTTTTAAATATTTTTCAAACTAGAAATGAAATACAAACTGAGTAATACGTTAATCGTATTTTAATAAGAATATGTGGTAATTAATTGTTCTGGATTCAATATACAGGCAATTATCACATGCTCATAAGCACAGTGACAAATAAATCAGTCTGATGACGGAAACATGCACTGTACAGTTTCTTTTTGTATGTAAATATGGATATTAGACTATTATCCAAAGTCATCTCTACCAAATAACTGTCACTGGTTTCGGATGATAAATGAGTCAATCATCTATGTACACTGCTAAAGTATTTAAATATAATTTCCAGTTTATTGTAATATCAATCTAGGTAGTGTCAATGAAAAATCGAATTCTTTCCATGTCTGACAAATATTCACTGCGGAAAGAGATATACGCATTACATATTTATCTTCGTATAAATTCCGGCATTTGGGAAAGCACTGCCATGGTCTTCGGACAAGACCAGGCTAAATATACCAGAACAGAATGCCTCTCCTCTTGTTCTTATTTTGCTGAGTTGACAATATAGCATTTGCTCGAATATATAAAAACATACTATTGAATTTGTCCACAGAGCCAGGCCATGAGGATCGTCCGCACCGTGGGTCAAGCGTTTGAGGTGTGCCACAAGATCCAGCAGTCGAACTCTCCCGATCAGCCGGCCCCGTCTACTTCATCAGCCATCGACGAGCCGGTACCAACAGATGCTGCCAGCGAGCCTGCTCCTTCCAAAGGTCAATCTTTAGATTTCATAATCATCTACATTTGAGTTGTTTCCTTTTTAAGAATTCCAAGGTAAAAACATTTAATTCGTCGCACATTGTTGTTCTCACTTCGAGATTGCAATTTGATAATTACTCCGTAGTGATATAATTATGAGGCAGCAACCGAAAATGAATGTTTTTATCTCGAAAATTAAACACGCGTTCCTTCAGCGTTTGAGTGCCAAAATTGATGTATTCTTACGACAGTTTTATCGCTTAAGATGCACTGGTTACGTAATCAAGGTGCATCGTTAGTGGATAATGCAATTACTGGGCTGTGAACCGTCTGTGTGCACTCAGACTTTGTTAATGCTTATGTTTTTACTCGTATCTATCGAAACCGGCTTGCGTTGTCTGCGTATATTGCAGCGATCATGCTTGGCGAACTGTCTAAAGCGAATTGGCACAAGCGATGGTTTTTCACTTGTTTTGGCTGGCTTGCTTCAATGTTTTTAGGTATAGACTTGTAATAGTTTCGATTGAGATTTATGTTTGTAATATATGTACGTTTATTAAATATGTAAGTTGAATTTTCAACACTATTTGTGCAGGAATAACACTGGCAATTTCAAACGTTATTCCGCTAGAATATTTGTAACGATATTACTACAAGTCTCTAAGGTTACCGAGACATGACAGGCTAATTTCCGCTATGCAAGTGGGGACACCGTGTATTGGCGTCAGCCAGCCTGTAGATGTTATCGAATTTATGAATTTACACTTTCCAAAGTTCATGAAATGTTGAGCATAATTTTATCTGAGAAATTTGTTTTACTAAGACTTTTAGTGTTTAGTAAAACAGTTTAAGAGACCACAGAATAACAATATTTCAATATAATTGGTCAGTGTAAATCTCATTTTCATATTGCAAGGTTGTATTAAAGGAACTTATTATACGCCTACACATAAAGCGGGATGTTAAACACAAAATTGAATTGTTGAAAATCTATCTGATTAGTCAGAACCTAATCAAATCGTTAAACATGTTGAGTAAATCAATGCCTTTAATACTAGCTTGTTATATTTCAACAAAGTTTGTATGTTTCTGTAAAGTTTTATGGAAATATTTGAACTCATGAGTGCCTGGGCTGATTGTTTTATAGAAAAAGCAATTTGAAACAAGTTGGCCATATAACACGCTATAAACGCTATTGTGTATATGGTTACATTTTAAGCAAAATCAGAATCTTATAATCAGTTATTTCTTACATACGGTAAATACCTAAATAGCACGCAGACACAATTGTTAAACTCCGAAAGAAATTTAAGATTATTTCCAAAAAAATGGGCTAAAAATTTTGGAATAAGATGTCGTGGTTCCCAAAATTCACAAGTATACGATCATGCTAATAAGTATTTAATTGTGAATATTCCAATTATAAAAAAATACGGTTAAAGTCGATAATTTATATCGGTATCTCAAAGACCTGACTATTTTTTATTGAGTATTAAACTCCTCAATTGGACTAGATGACTTTGCAGTCATCAGAAATAATAATTATAGCCTAAATCATCGCTGCATTAAAATTACTCCATTCATAATTTGATTGGGTCAACATCAGCGCACGTCACTAATTGTTAATAAGCTATATGTGACTTGATGAGTCGGAATTTGCTAATACGATAGACATACTATTCGTGATCATATTACTCACAACATTGGATGAGGTATTTCTTGAGGTAATTCTTAATTTAAACTAATTGTTAATTAATAATTCAAAAAATATAATTATAAAAGATATGTAGAATCACACATTTTTCATGCGCTTATAATCAAGATTTTGTGTTCAAACAACACATTTTTTAACTTCAACACGATTACCAATATAAATGGTAATAGTGTAAGTATTATCATTTATGCTTGCTTGCTTTTTATGAATTGAGCTCAATTAATCGGAATATTTTAATGAATTAAGCTCAATTTAAAAATGACACCTAAATACGGGATATTCGAATTTATAATGAAAATTAGAAACGTGGGAAATCCAAATCCGCGCTTAGAATACAGGAATCTCGTATTCGATTACAAAACATGAATGAAATGCATTTTACAGTATTCGTGCCAATACTTAATCTCATGACCTTTATGTGGCTGCATTTAATTAAAATGAGTAAAGTATGCAAAATCGTAAAAACAATAAATAATTTTTATTTTTGGCAAATCAGTGTTGTTGATGACGGCAGATCGCCTTATACATATAAATAAAATTAGAGGGTGTGTTTGTATTGAAATAACGGTTTTATACTACATACATGTGAGTACACATACTGTGCGTACACCAAAACATTTAAAAAAATGCCTAATATCGCTTTAATATGTCATGACAAAATGCATAGATTACGCGACGCGCGGTATATTTTTTATATTATGTTTCACTGCGGGAGAATATCCTATACCACGGGTAAAACTCTTTCCTTGCACATACGTGAAGTGGGTCAATTAGTGCAGGCTTCGCTTGGTAAACAACATGGACTGGACTTTCATGAATTTCATTGCTTCAAAATCCTGAAAAGAATATTGATTTGGTTATTTTGTAAAATTATTGTAGAATGAAATCAAATAGATTAATAAACATTTGTATAGCTGTCTGTTATACTATTTATGATAGACGATTATTAACAAGATTATTTATTGAAATTAGTAGAACCAAACGAATAAAAAAAAAATACAAATTCCCGTTTATTTCAAATATCGAAGTACATATCCTAATACTGGCATGTAAACTGAAAAGAAAAAAATGCTTTGTTTATTGTTTTGTTGTTCTACACAAAACAATCGCAGCTCAGTTGCATAGGGCCGTTATATCACCGCAGGGTTACCACCGTCTATTCTCTTTGACGTGGGCCGCTTATAATTAGCTTTTATGTATCGTTTTATGACATCCGACGCGTTTACGGAACAGCTGTTTCGGCTGGCAACGTCATAATTTACTGTTTGTACCGTACAATTTACAATCTTCGTGTGCCAATGTCATTTTTTGAGTTATTTCTCGTTTTAGTTGTTTGCATTGTCCGTTTGTTGTATGCGGCTTTATCGTTTTTATACTATGGTAGTGTGGACTTTTGGATTTATTCCAGATCGACATTGAATTTATTTATTTTTATTTAATAATTTATATTACATAATAGCGTCGGTGGCTCAATGGTGTGCACTGATCATTATGTGCCCTCCTACCGGAAGGGCTGAGGTTTAAATCCAGCCACGTACCAATGTGTTTTAAAATTTTCGAAATCATATGTACGTTATCCGACGCTCTTGCGGTGAAGGAAAACATCGTGAGGAAACCTTCATGCACGCCTGCGAAGTGATTCAAAGGTTGTTTGTGAATTCGTCCAATCCGCACTGGGCCCACGTGGACGACTAAGGCCTTATCACCCTATACGGATAGGCTCGTGTTCCTCGGTGGGGACGTTTAATGAGCCGATGGTGAAATTCATAAACATGGGTAATACATGGTTGGTTTTCATTTCATTTATTCATAAACAATAATATATTGTGTTTGAAGTTACAAGATTTAAATTACAAATTACTATTATGGTAAATGATAAACGGAACTGCCATGATTCGCCAAAGGCATATGAACTTAAAACTCAATAAAATTCCCAAATCAATTGCACAAAATAAAGACAACAAAATTAGTTACACAAAATAAGTCATCAAAATAAATTACATCATGATAATAATAATAGTCATCTTCATAAAATTAAATAATAACAAAAGAGAAATTATATAAATTTAATGACATATTTTTTTAATTTAAAAAATAGTAATTTGTTCTATTCCATTTTATCATTTAAAAATATGTTAATGTCATAATAAGCGTCATAAACATAATATAATTAAGCGAGTGATTATTCTTTTGTATGAATTTATCAAATATTGTTTGATCAAATAAATTTTAAATATTAACTATTAGAACATTATTCGAGTATTTTGATATTTCGAATCGCGAACTGATAATAAATTATAATATAATTAGGTGAGCCGTGTGCTCGTTTGCATAATATCCATGGCTTTATAACATAAAAAAGTTTTGTAACGTACTAAACTACTTTTACTAAGTTTTCTTGATACACATTACTGACAGTCTTTGACTTTAAAACTCGACATCATTTACTACATCAGCACTTTTTTTATTTTAGGAATACCACTAAAATTACGTCAGCTCAATGTTCAATTAACTAAATAATTATAAAATATTTTATTCATCAAAATTTTATTTTTCTCAACAAATACTGAATTACGGTATCCGAAAATTACATTTTAAAATAATAACAATTCAAGGTATTTCAAAATCTAAGGCCATAATTATAAAATAATATCTTCGATCATTTTACTTTTTACCCTGACATCTGAGGTCTGAATAAATGATTAAAGTATTAGTCAAACATAAAATTTAAACTAAAAGCAACTTCACAATAATAAGGCTTCACAATAAATATCCATTTACCTTCATTTTACAATGTTTCAAAAATGAATACTTCATTTCTACAGCTCTGTGATTATATTAAACCTATGAGATTGTGACTCTGAAAATGTTTTGAAATTCCAGACTAAAAAGCATTCCACGTTCCTAGAAATGTAATTTCTGTTTAATTCTCAACGCAGTACACGAACTTAACAAATAGAGAACTCATAGACATTTTTATAATGTAATTTTATACCTTTTTTTACGTACAAACGAATACTATATGAATATTGTTGCTCGTACGAAGGGAGAGTCGTAAAACTTTTTAGGGCACGTTAACTTTCTGATTGAAATGTGATATAATAAGGGTTTTCTTCGAAGAAACAGTATTGTCGAATATGAAAAACTCCAACGTTGCCTATACTATACTATTACATTTTAAGCAATGAATTGTATTTCTTAACAATGTTAGAAGTGACGCACACAAATCTAACTAAGGTGGATTCCATCGAATACTGAAACAATTACTAAAAAATTCAGACGGGAATGTTGTTACTAGGCTTTTAAAAATATAAAACATTTTCTTTTTTATGAATGGACTACGTTAAAAATAACGATTTTAAATAACAGGCATTACATAAAACAATTTCATAAAAAAAATTAAAAGTATTCAACTGATTATTATTATTCAACGATAATTTAATTTCCCATGTCACAAAAGCACACAATCAATGACTTATGTATTTTACATATTTGTCCAGGACGTACTAATTTTTTTTTTTAAATTCAATTTCTTGAATTTTGGTTGTTTTGAAAAACAAATCTGAAACGTAAATTATATTAAGCTAACCATATCTTAAATATCATTTTGATTATCTACATATCGATTTATTTTTAAAATTACATAATGTATATTATTTTTGTCAGTTGCACCGTAATACATTTTCATAGGATAGGAATTCCAAAAAAAATATTACATAAATTTAAGCTTCGAAATCACACCGTTCTACCAAACATATCAATTCACGTTTTCCTAGCTTGCTGAAAAACACAGTCGCAAAAATAATCCATTGAAAAATCTCACACGGGAATAACGGCATAAAGCTTGAATGCAAACTAGTTAGTTCGTGTTGCCGAAACGCAAATTCATGTTATCTTGTAATGAATGTTCAGTGTCGGTGTCCCTTTGAGGGCGCTGAGCGAGCAGAGCGGTCGGAGCGAGCAAAACGGGCGCACTGAGCGAACACCGTGCGCAATTGATTGATTGATTTGACACCCATTTGGTGATGCGGTTGAGTGGTCGGCGCAAAACACAAGGGTTCCAGTTCGATCCCGGGCAGTACAAACATTTGTGGACATGAACATGTCTGTTTGTAATGGTCTGGGTGTTTTCATGTATATATGTATTATTATGAAAATAAAATGTATTTAAGTATATTTATCCGTTGTTTAGACCATAATACAGGCTTCACGCTTAACTTGGGGCTAGATGGCGCTGTGTAAATGTCAGTGGATATTTACTATCATTTATTATTTATTGAAAAATTTTTTTATCTTCACATTTGGTCTATGGTCTACATAAATAAATTACTAAAGATGCACAATCCGCGGCAAAATTCTGCGCGGCAAAATCTGTCCATCGCGTCGGACAGAATTTTCATTTATAATCACGACGCATGCTACATGTCATTATGACATAGTTTGCTCGTACTTTTGATTTTTTACCCTTTTAGTGACGTGTTCAGTTAAAAATTTAAATGATATATTGTATGAGCTTTTTAAATTATATGAATATTTTATGCTAAAATATAACAAAACTAACCGTATGTGTAATGCGGGCTCGGACATTTTTTGTTTCTTCGTAATTGTGCATCTCTATAGTTTATTGTTTACAAGGGATTAATATGGTACCTTTATACTGTACGGTACATATTGTATGCCACATTACAGTTTGTATAGATACATATATATAGAAACACCCAAACCTATCTAATCAGATTATGTTCATGCACACAATGTTTTACAGATTTACTGCCCGGAGATCTGGAACCTTGTACTAGCCCATTGGCTAGTACAAGGCTCAACACCATAAAAATTATGGTTACGTGTCTAAAATTTAAAGCAGTTTTAACTTTTTTATTGCAACTCTGGATAAGTAGTTTAAATCAAAAACATAGATACCTGTGGTCAATAATATATTAAAACAACATATCCTATATCAAAATTATAAACAGTATTAACTCTTTAACCCAAGTGTATAATTAATCACGTTATAAGTGATATATCACCTTCGAGAACCACAGGCCATTTTAGTTCGATGATTGATATGGCAGTCGTGATAGATAACGGAACTTAGTTGGGATCTAATCTGTAACCATATAATTAGATATTGACATTGTCACTTTGCAAATGTTCAAGTTCGGTTCAGCAGGAAACTATGCTGCGGGATTTAACAAACTTACACTAAAACCAAAGACCTTAAATATGAATATAACTAAATAAAAATAATTGAAAGAACTCCCTTTAAGTAAGTTCTGAAGATACTGCAGCGTTACTCCTTTGAATCGCTAAATTAATTCTTTGACCGAGGTATTTTCATTCTCATATTTTCATCTTCAGCACAAGTTTATCATGTATCATCAACCGATCACCATCAACTGATGGGCATTTTTTCTCATTCTACACTAGATATACCAGCCCTTCGGTTTGAGAAATCTTTACTCATGATTTAAAATTTACTTATGTTTTTTTACCTTAACACGCAGATACTATATAAAATGTTATCCACTTGATTTTGTGTGTGCAATATTATTCAATTGTAGCCATAACCATAATTAAGTAACTCCTTTAACAAAGAAGAACAGTAAGAGAATTTTTTGCTAAATCTATTAAAAGTAATTGTTTCTATACAATTTTTATTCTTACTTAATTTATGTCTCCCATGAATAACGAAATTAATTGATGTGGCTGAAGAATGTTAATTCATCGTTCTGTGATCGTTACCGTTAAATTTTTTTAGTGTTTGTCAAGTTATTCGGTGCAAGTTTTCGTGAATAAATATATCTGTCTATATTGGGCTGAGTGTTAATAAATATGTCGTATGTCTTTTGGTAATTATAAAACAATCAAAATAATTCGATAAACAAAGTATAACGCTTGCAATTAGCATTTTTAAATGTGTTTATACTATATGTTACTTGCATTGTTGAAACGGAACAGCTGCTAAATATATACTCTGAATAAGATATGAAAACAAAATAACCATATATATTGCCCATCTTATGCTCAGGTTCATTTAACGACCGTATTCAAGTCTGCGTGCTGTTTGGAATGTATTTCATTAACACACGGAATAGGCTGAAAATAAGTTCTCATTTTTATTATCTTTAAAGAAACAGTAGAAATTGATTAATAAATTAAAACAATTAGATTTTCTTAGACAAGTTTTTAATCGATTTGCTTTAATCTTTATATACATCCGGTGAATATAATACTTTCAGACTATCTCTGTGTCGAACTATATTACTAAAAAATATTTTTAAATGAACATGGTACTCGTACTAGCTATTAGTTCCTATCAAACCACCTCCCAACTTGGTAGCTTAACCTAATAGACTTAACCCGACAGAAGCGGCATCAGAATGTGGCGTTTCGGAATCAGGGGGCGCTTCCACATCGCGAGGGGAGGAGGGAGCAGTCGGTGGGACGTCGGCCAGGCCTACTCATTTAGAACTCCTTCCACCGCCGCCTAGGAAGGATGGCAAGCGATCGCCGATGGTAAGTAATACCTACTCTTAATTCAAACCATTCAAACATAATCTTAAAATATCTTTGTTCGAATAAATATTTTACAGATACTTTCGTAAAATTTGACCACCCATCTGGTGTAATGGTTTAGACATCGGCTATTACACTAAGGGTTCTGGGTTCGATCCCCAGGCAGCATGAACACGTCTGTTCGTAGTTTCTGGGTGTTTTATATGTATAATATGTATGTTTGGTTTGTCTGAGTGTTTTCTATGTATAATATGTATTTACAAATAATATATATATATCAGTATGTTTATCTGTTGTTGAGTATCCATATTACAGGCGAATGCTTAGTTTGGGGCTAGGTAACCTAGTCTAGTTAGTAGTATAAGTTTGGGGAGAATAGCGACTGAGCACTTGCCGGTAGCGCGATTAGGGACTGGTGGAACCTACAGGGACTCGCGACGGAATCTCGGTGTTGAAGTGTTGCGTATGTTCTCAGAGGTATACGCGCTTTGTCTGTCGCGATGGGGACAGTGTTCGGATCGTACAGTGAATAATACTGTCTATCAGTTGTTGTTCTCATGCAATGGCGCTCTGACATAGTGTGCAACCGTCCTGTGTACTTTATACGGCTATTTCAATATTACAAACAGAATTTCAATTTCATTAATATGTAATATATAATATTTTGCTTTATAAGTATAATGTTTCATAACAAACAACTCGCAATGTAAATTATTATTTAAAATATTTGTTTATTTATTTACGTACAGACATGTTCACACACATTAATGTCGCTATGCACATGGATAGAACCCTGAACTGAAGGTGTAGGACAAACTGACATTTCAATCATTTCATCAATAGGTCGTCTAATAAATAGTACTTGCTGTACAGGAAGCAAAATAAAATTTAATATTGTTACCTATATTTCACCCAATTGAACTAACAAGGCACAAGCTGAAAATAAATTACTTGTACCGAATTCCATCAATCAATGACATCATGCATTCAATCAAATTTAATGAATCAATAATGCCTTTAATTGTTTCCGCGCTCAGAATAACATTTTGCCAAAATCCACTCGCGCGATACCGCCATACTTTATCTTGTTCAAAGCGTCTGACATATTGGCAGTAATGTATTTGCGCAAAATTGGATTGCATTTTGAAGATTGAGATAAACGCATTCAAGATTGATAGTTATTTATTAGTTTGGATAAAGGTCAAGTCTGATGTTAATTACCGGGAAAATTGGTATCAAGATACTTGAATTCACCGGTTTATCTTGTCTAAGCAGTAGATTATCATCGTCATCGTATTGGTAACAAACAAGGATTCGTCCCATTGATTTACTTGGCAATACGACCACCATTACGACTCTTTACAATTCAACTGTAAATTGAGTATTCTAATACAACTTTTATGTCAATAGTTTAAAATGGTTATATGTCTACAATTAATTGTCTAATTTGTAACCAATGAAAATCTATCATAAAAAAATAACAAAATACCGACGTTAAATAAAAAAGCAAAAAATGATACCTGCCATTCTGGGTTCAACTATTTAACTAGAGCGCTGATTAGGTTTACCTGGTTAACCCTTTGAACGCCAGGAATCCAGACACAATTGAAAAACTATTGTTTTTGACACTCTAGGTATCATTGGCGTTCAAGGGTTAAGGTGAAGGTAGCAGATGATGTACTTATCGAGTATCAGATCGGCGGAGCCCACCTTAATTGATCAACGTGGACATGAAATATGATATGATATTTGTAATTTGATGTTGACCAATAATATGTAAGTGAAAGATTATACATAGATTTATAACGAAATCGAATCAAAGTTAAAAATTCAAAGCTTGAAGTAGCAAAAGGTACGGCAAATAGACAGAACACTTTAGAAAGATGGCGGTTAAAACTTAGGTAAGAAACACTCGACTAGAGTGCTACTAAAGTGGACGATGAAGGTCATGGAATAATAAAAGAAGTATGATGATTATTATTCTGAAGAAAAGATCGCATCAACTATTTTTCAATTTTCACCGCTCAGGCCGCTGTTCATCTTAAGTGCTGTTAGAATAAAAACAATGTTTCTCCGTTGCAAAAAAGAATGGATCATTGAATATAGCAACTGCACTTTTTCTGTAGCCTTTTGAGTTCATGCTAGACTTAAGTTTTGCCATTCAAGCCAGGTGATGAATATGTTATGAAATGAACTTGAACGCCTTTCTGTGACAAATGCAGTGTTGGACGGAAACTAATAATTGTAGGGAGTAATTATTTTCGTCAACGCTGCCCGGTCACACCAGACACAAACATCAGCCTCTTAAACCCAGTAATTTCACGAGCCCTAGCACTTCCTTCTGGTACAGAACAGTGCATAACACTCCTATTTCTCGGGACATCATTAACCAAGACGACTACGTATCAGTCTTCCACCCCTTTTAACACCGGAAAACCAGGCCACCTTAGCTGTTTTCGAGCTAACCTATCACTTTTACTACAGGTTGAACTCCTTTTTTTCTATTTATCCTGAAAAGTGTATCTAGCCTTTATCATTGTCTTGAAAATATTGACAGAAATATTGCTATGGCTGACCAGTTTTTTTCGTCGCTCTATATTTATTTCAGCTTTTTTGTACAGAAAGCCTTTTCTTGGTTATTGAAGCTTGATCAAGTCCGGTCGAGGTAGAATAATGTTAGAATAATGGTTAAACATATCTTACTTTGGTAAAGTAAGATATAAGTCCAGCAGTGGATTATTAAAATAAATAAACGTTCGAAATGATTGTTTTGGTGTTAATCTTATTTGTTCATTTCTTTATTAAGAATTCTTAAACACTGTTTCTAATGTAAAAGCATTTGGGCTGTTAGAAACATTTGTTACTAATTTAAACGTAATTAGCTGCCCAGTAATCTATAAAGTGAGATTCACTTCAAGCGAAGGTTTATACGGTTCTCTTTGAGCGCAGGTTTTCTATAATTGCACGATTAATAACCTTTTAATATGAATCAGTAAGGCCTTGGTAAATGGGCTCGACTTGGGGAGCAAATTTTTTCGATATATTCACCAAAGAACTATTTTCGTGGTTTTATAAAAAAACATATTTATTTCAGATTTTGTGTTTAGTTCAAAATCTATACTAAATATTATAAAGCTGAAGAGTTTGTTTGTTTGCTTGTTTTGTTTGAACGCGTAATGCTCAGGACCTACTGGTCCGATTTGAAAAATTCTTTTAGTGTTAGATAGCTCATTTATCGAGGAAGGCTATAGGCTATATATCATCACGCTACAAGCAATAGAAGCGGAGCAGCAATGAATAATGTTTCAAAATCCGGGGGGAAATTTACTTACTTGGAGATTCCGCTGCGTACGCTGCGTAAACGGTTAAAGTTTCGCAAAAGTCATGTATTAGAATATTGTTACCCTTTTAAAGGTCTACAAAAAAGTCCGCGATATATCTATCTTTTAAGGTTAGCTCCCTATAACATGTTTTTTGCTAAAAAATTTTTCTAAAATAATGCATCATTTGCGAGCTATTTCATAAATGATATCAATCCTTATCCAAATAAATACTTTATTTATCCAAGTATTTCATTTTAAACAAAATTGCCCTTTACATCATTCAATTAAAATTAATATCTTATGAGATATCGCAGTTTTAACTCACTATATAAACGAAGTAGCGGATGAAAAGAGGCGATAGGCCAAAGAAACTATTCCACGGACGAAGTCGCACGCAAAAGCTAGTTAAATATATGTATTCAATTAAGGTCCTTAAATAATACTTATGAATGTCAAATTTGATTTTACCACTGGTTCGGGCTGTTGTTTTGTACTGAGAAGAATCCAGCAAGGTACTCTTTTTTTTAATCTTAATATTAAATTGCTTTTTTTCTTAGTTTGATAAGCCTGTATGGTGTGTTACAGCCTAATCTCTCCATAGTACGGTGTACGGAAAGCCTGCGTCCTTACAGTGACCGTTATAGGCTCATGATGAAAAACCAACACGTAGTACTGAAATCAGTACCTACTAAATTCTTCCAATGCCACAATTTCTGATTTACCTTTTTAACAAACTCGTCACCTGTACTAACAACTTGCAAGTTGTTAGTACAGGTGACGAGTACTAACAAACATAAGTTATTTCACTTTAATAATAGTTCATCATTACAGCCCAATTATGTCCACTGCTGAACGAAGGCCTCCCCTAATGATTTCCACGCGGACCGATCCCTTGCAGTTGACATCCATCTGCTACCCGCCACCTTAACCAGATCATCCGTCCATCTGGTTGGGGGTCGGCCTACGCTTCGCTTTCCGTTACGTGGACGCCACTCGAGAACCTTTCCGCCCCATCGGCCATCGGTTCTACGCACTATGTGCCCTGCCCACTGCCACTTCAACTTGCTAATCCTCTGGGCTATGTCGGTCACCCTAGTTCTCCTACGGATATCATCGTTTCGGATTTTATCGCGTAGGGAGACACCTAACATAGCCCTCTCCATAGCACGCTGAGCAACCTTGAGTCTATTCAAGAGGCCCTTAGTGAGCGACCACGTTTCGCTTCCGTATGTCATAACTGGCAACACACACTGGTCAAAGACCTTCGTCTTGAGACACTGAGGTATTTTGGACGAAAAGATCTGCCTTAACTTCCCGAACGCTGCCCATCCTAATTGGATTCGACGAGAAACCTCCTTCTCGAAGTTGGACCTACCCATTTGGACTACCTGTCCCAGGTACACATATTCGTCAACAACTTCGAGGACAGAACTTCCAACTGATATCGGTATAGGTACGACATGGGCATTAGACATGACTTTCGTCTTGTCCATGTTCATTTTAAGACCCACCTGTTGAGAAGCTCCGTCTAGGGTTTCGAGCATAGTGCTTAAATCCTCCATGGATTCTGCCATGACTACTATATCATCGGCAAATCGAAGATGAGTGATGTACTCGCCATTCACGTTGATGCCAAGTCCTTTCCAATCGAGCAGCTTAAACATATCTTCCAACGCAACTGTGAACAGTTTCGGAGATATAACGTCTCCCTGTCTCACTCCTCGGTGCAATTGGATAGGTTGTGTAAGCTCTTCATGTACACGGACTGACATAGTAGCGCTCTCGTACAGACATCTCAATACTTCGATATAGCGAAAGTCAATATGGCACCGTTGGAGGGCCTGAAGCACAGCCCAAGTCTCGATCGAATCAAAGGCTTTCTCATAGTCCACAAACGCCAAGCATAATGGCCGGTTATACTCTCTAGTCTTCTGTATAACCTGCCGCAGCGTATGTATGTGGTCTATGGTGCTGAAGCCTTTGCGGAACCCGGCTTGTTCGGGGGGCTGGAAATCATCAAACCTACTAATAATAGTTAGCTCACAAGTTTTGCTTAACGTTTTTTACGTCAAACGAAATGTGCAGATGATCATCGGTATTAGAAATAACGAATTGGTTAACATAAATATCCACTAACATTTACACAGCGCCATCTAGTCCCAAATAAAGCATTAGATTGTAATATGGATACGAAACGACGGAGAAACATGTTTATATTTTTTTTTTGTATATACATACATGGAAAACACCCAGACCACCACAGACATGTTCATGTACACACACAAACAGACATGTTCATGTACACAAATGTTTATAATGCCTGGAGATCGAACCCGTTACCCTTGGTGGGTCGAATAACGAATAGATTATAAAATAATAACTCATTCATTTAGTTTTCTCATATTGGTAGATGTTTTATTTATTGTAGTATTTAACTTTGAAGAAGCTTTTCTAAGTATTTTTGACTTTGAGTTTTACTTAAATAAGTGAAGATAAAGACAATAGTCAGAAACCTTATTCTTCATACGGATGCTACAAGTGGCGGCTTAGTGGTAACGGTTGAAATAACTATGGATTTTGTTAGTATCCTCCAATTATCTTTATAGCATATTTTTATTGGGTTTATATAGTCGCTTTCATAATCATTTTAATAAAGCTTAACAAAGACTGACCGTGGAATATTTGCACATACAAAACTACAACCTGCCTTTTTGCAGTTAGGAAAAGTGTCTTTTGAGGGTGAATTATTTCAGGGTTATGTCTAGACTCCTTAGATTGAAGAGGCAAAAAATTGAATATAAAATTTGGACTTAATTAAGTTCGATGAAGTTCAAGGACAATATGTCTAACTTCCCTGTATTATTTAAATAATCTGTTGTTGACTTAAGTGTTCAAAGTAGATTGTGAAACAGTAAATTCCAATTAACAAAATGGCCGACTTTTCCCTTTGTCCTGGGTCTCAATAGACACTGCCCTTTAACCTTCGCATTTCGCTCTATTATTTTATACGTAAAACACAAGACGAGCCCCCGAGGTAAACCTTTCTCCGCTGTAAAAACATATCTTACATCTCTTGTGAAAATAGCATTTACTTACAAGATTTACTTTTGTTGTTGCTCATTTTGTATCTGTATTTCGAATAAATAGATTGAAGTGATATGCTCAGCTCACGTGATGTTTTTGAATATGGGTAAATTAGTTTGTTTCAAGTGTGTAAGTTGAAAGTTCAAAAGCGTAGTGTCTAGCCCATCCGGTTGACTTTAAGATTGGTCGGTTACAACCGAAACCTTATTGTTATCATATAATATAATAAATTTGAGAAACACATTATATACACTAATTATTTTGCATAAGCCGCCTTGTAATAAAACTGATGATTTTTAAATAGAGCCACGAAATACATGATTTATATGCACTTGACAATTTAAACTTCCATCACAAGTACATTCTTCTTTTTTGTAATAATAGATAAACACTACACACACAGCTCACAGTTTATGAAGGGTTCACAAACACAGAAAAGTCAGACATATAGTGGGCAAAGGTGGCCTTATCGATATCCCTTCCAGACAACCTTTGGGTGAAGAAGACGGGCAGAGGGCAAGTAAAGCAAGACACAAAATAATATATATGACAAAATATCTGAACAATGTAAATAAAATACACACACACACACACACACACACACGTGCACACGCGTATCCTATTAGTGTACTTACATATTCATATTTTATTGATATTGTACAGATATTTTTCATATATATTATTTATACTCCAAAATCCTCTTAAGATCGCAGAATTCATAAGATCCCTTTATCAAATTCGCAGTAGAAGAATGTCTTCAGGCCCTTGCTACGGTGGATTTCTTGTCCGATGTCAAATCGCCTTTGTATCTATTTGTTTGCTTTGTGAAGGAATGAAGTTAAATTTTCCGCGATCTTTATGAATTGTCTCGCTAGGTGGAAGTAATGATATTGCATTTTTATATAAGCCGTAGTACTCGGGGTGTTGAATTTTAGTGCTTTGCAAAGGAATTTTATTATTAATTTTATTGCACTTTGACATTTATTTATAATTTATTATTGTTAAAGTTTTATGATAATTGTATATGGTATTAGGTTCCCATAAAACATTTTAATATGAGTATGAAAATAGTTCTAATGGACACCAATGATTCAAAACGTACCCTGTATAGTATGTTATTTATTCTAAACACATATGTATAAACAAACTAATAGAGATAAATAAATATGATTTATGCGATGATAAGTTACTTACATAGAAGCCACTAATCGGAAAGTTATTGCTGACGTTATGTGCGTATATATTTTATGTCAATTAATCAGTAACAAGCCTTTCTCTCTTCAGATATACTGAAAGTAACTGCTATGCTCCAATAAGAGAAATAGGTGAGATCTTTGACTAATTGATTGTCTGTAATTAAAGGGACTCGTAACAAAAGGAGTTGTTAACATAAAATTCGGAATGTCCTCCAATTGTTTCGTGACGCTTCGGAATCCGCAGTTTTATTTAATTGCTTACTCCATGACAGCTGGGCGTGATAGCCTCGCTATTAATTCGTTTATAGGAGCAGTTTGTGAATTGGCATTTTGATTGTTTCCAATGTACGCTTGACGTACCTAGGTATAACTAGAAATCTATACATCTAGACATATAATAAATTTGGAGTGTGTGCTTGTAATATAAAAAAACACTTTTTGCTTTATGCATATTAATATTATACGCCAAAATATATACTTTTTAAATTTTTATCTGTATGTCTATTTGTTCCGGATAATCACTGAAATGACTGTACAGATTTGGATGGGACTTTTTTGCAGGTAGCTGATGTGATAAGGAAAACTTAGGCTACTTTTATTTCCGATAAACAAAAATTGGAAAAATAAAATGATGTTGTTTTGCGCAGCGGCCGCGCGTTGCGTAAGCTATGCGCTATAACGTGACTTACAAATAAAATTTTAAACGGATTATTTTAAAGGGCTCTGCCTTGTAGTAGAATGTATTAGGCTTAGATGACTGGATAATATTTTCTATTGCTTTCATGGCAGAATTGTCAAGAGGACTGTGGTGGTGGTGTGGTGGTGTGGATACACTAAAGAGACTCGATATGATGAAAGTGATCCGTCATGATGACTAACTGCATCAATAATAGTTATATTTTTATAAAGTAAATATTTTATGTTAGAAACTTTTTACCGCAAAGTTTTTCTTTAACAATACATGATCATTGGTGTCTGCTGGAGACTATTTGATATATCCGTTTGCTGCGCATTAATAAAAAATGATGATTTTTATAATCTGTAAGTAATATTTTATATAACACCACAAAACCTTATCAAGAGGGTGTTGCACTTGCGACTTTTTCAATGTATTTATTTATCTTCCGGTGAATATAGGAAATAAATTATGATGTTTACCAAATTCAAAATATTCTAGTTAAGAGCGCAGCGCGCCATTTCAACATAACATCGAAAATATAAGCTAGACTCCACTATAAAGGCTTTTCGGCTTAACAATCTCTCTGAAAACTGTTGCCTGAAAACTGGTAATATGTTAGTATGTGCTCAAACTTCGAATATGGTAGCTTAATATTGCACGAGGCTGCTTGAGATAGGGGATTCGGATGCAAGCCACGTTGGTCCAATCAGGCGCCAAGCCAGAATCCCCATTCCGATGATTTTAAATTGCTGATTGAGTCGTTATTGTGTCACAATAGAAAAATGTTGAACTCATTCTTTCTGATTTATGGTATGGTGGTTCTACCAGCTAGTCTATAGCTGTGCTTGTTTTACCCGCGAAGAATATCTCTAGCGGGGTAGTACCCCGCTAGAGATATTCTCCCGCAGTAAAAGATAATCGCTCTGTTAAGTTCCTAAAAAAAGGTTATTTCGACAATAAAAGTAGCCCTAGTTTCTCCTTATTACATCAGCTACCTGTCAAAAAAGTCCGTCCAAATCAATCCAGCTGTTTCAGAGATTACCCGGAACAAACAGACAGACAGGCAAAAATTTAGAAAAGGTTTTTTAGTGTATACCCCGTTTTCATGCATGTAATAAAAAACGGTTAGTCCGATATGTATGTACAAACAGTCACTCCAATTTTATGTATTTGCAATAGATTTATAGATTTCATTGTTAACATTATAAGACAATTCTACTATGCAATTACCATTTTAAACCATTAACAATACAAGTTTTACCGGAATCCCAAATTTACAATTGTATTGTAAAGTAACGTAATGCCAAGTAATTAGTAAAATTTGTGCGCGTTGGTTTCGGATAAAGCACAATTTTTAACGCTGACCTATCTGATATTATAGCGTACAAAACATGTCTAAACAATTCACCGAAACACATAAATATTTAGACACTTAATGCTTTTAGCATTTATAAGACGCAATCACGGAAAACCTCGACAGAAAAATTCACTATTTAAAAGATTTTTATTTCTATCAGTAGGAAATACTATTATATAATGTTTTAATATGTGTCTTATGTTCATTAATTTAAGCACATTGCTTTTTTTGCTGAATATATTTTTTGATAAATGTAAATGGCTAATTAATGTATCAACGAGTTAATAAATTACGTGTAGTGTCTGATATTGGTCCAGTTATATAATCATGCTATTTTGATTTAACAAAAACTTTAATATTTTTTTATCTCGAGCATTTACAAAAATCTGAATTTTTAGATTGGTTTGAAAAATATGTTCTTAGTTAAGTGTATAATATCCAAACTTTTATCAGCTCATACAGTTTCTAGGTACGTAATTTTAGGTTATATTTGTTACGAACCGTAGTGACAAAACAGTGGTTCTGCTTCAACCTATTCCATTTACCTTTTGAACATAAACCTTAGCCATTTTGCGCGTGACATCCGGATATTATCTATTCTCTTTAAGTATCGTCATAAATATCTGTTTCACTTTGATAAATAATTGTAGAATCAATATTTTCATAATAAGTAGGTAATCTAGGTGTTTCCTGTAGAGTGACGTTATAGGCTGACGTTTGCCAGGATAATACCGAATCATAAGAAGAAAATGCTTGAAATTTTCATTTAATAAAACAACTGAACTGTGAACTGTTGCTCTCCTACGGGAGGGCTGAGGTTCAAATCCCGCTACGTACAATGTGTTTTCGAATTTTCCAAATTATATATACGTTATCTGACGCTCTCACGGTAAAGGAAAACATCGCAAGAAAACCTGCGCACGCCTGCGAAGAGATTCAAAGGAGGTGAAGTCGTCCAACTGGCACTAGGCCCGCATGGACGACTAAGGCCTAAACACCCTTACAGGTAGGCTCGTGCCTTCGGTGGGGACGTTCAATGAACTGATGATGAAAACAACGTGTAGACTGGTTATAGAAATATAGCTATTAGGAAAAAAATATTTGTATAAGAAAAATCTTTTACGGCATTGATTGGCAATTGTAAAAAATATGAACACTATGTTCAGTTAATATCATCTAAAAATATATCTTATATCATTCTCACGAGTGTTCAAAATAGTAACGATATGTACAGTCGACAGCACATGTCATAGACCAGCTTTGTCTGGTCTGGTATCTTAAACTGATTCACTGAATTACAGATCACCTTATATTGGACAGTCATCATCTACGGTAGACTGTTCACCAGAAATAGCATCGGCACTTACAATAATGGCTCACCCACGTTGCAACGAGATATAATTGCAATAAATCATATCTCTAACAATATCGGTAGCACCATCCGAAATAATACTTGAAGCCGACTTCGATTTGATAGATACTTGCTGATAACATGTTTATTTGCATCAATGAACACTACAATCGATATTCGTATCTAACGCAAATTGGCAAGATCTATATTGAAAACTATTCACAAGTATTTATACGACGACCTATTTGGTGTTGCGGTTGAGAGGTCGGCCGCAACACCAAGGGTTCCGGGTTCGATCCCCGGGCAGTAGAAACATTTGTGTGCATACATGTCTGTTTGTAATGTTCTGGGTGTTTTCTATGTATAATATGTATGTATTTACAAAAAAAAATGTATATATGTATGTTTATCCGTTGTTTAGTACCCATAATACAGGCTTAACGCTTAACTTGGGGCTAGATGGCGCTGTGTGAATGTCAGTAGATATTTATTATTTATATAATTCATATAAATGCATGCCTTAAAAGCAGTTGTGTGCACTCCATATATGCAAATAAGCGGTGCATACCCTGTGCGTATATACAACCCGGAAAATCACCAACCTATTAAATAGTTACCAATAAGTGGGACCCATTTAATATGTTGTTGGCTATTTTCCTCTACATCTTGGAAACATAGGTGATCTGCTGCCACTCAATTTGAGAAAAACGTAAATTATTTATTGTTTTTGTGATTAGTGTCACTCACTTTGCATACCCTTCTCATTATCTCTGTGCACGCCACTGCTTCAAGCAACCCAGCCTATCGGATTTAAGGGTTGTCTTTAAGTTTTCTTTTCGTATGGCGTTCGCCCCTCCAAAACTTTTTTGGCCATGGGTTCTTCCTTGGGAGTTTTGCTCACAGTTTTTATGGCCTACCTCGCTGACGTTAGTTAACTAACAAATTTCCAAATTGTATATTTTACTGAAACACTCTGTAATGGTTGCTCCATAGCTCATCGTACAACGTTGCACTGCACCTAATAAGATCGGTTTGTAAAGTTTCTTCCCAGCTTTCTAAGTCAGTATGGTCCAATTTATGGATCTATCTTATACTTGTATTGATCACAACGGAAATTCTTTTTTAACTCCCCACAATCTCTTAAAACAGTATTGTATAATGATATGTCAGCATTTTGTACCAGAAAAGACGAAGTAATATTATTGTAACACTGTTTTAAGAGATGGCGGTAACCCCCCTGGTACAAAAATTCTGACGTATCATTATAACAATACTGTTTTAAGAGATTGCGGTTACGCCCCTGCAATCCAATACTGGCAACCTTTCAACAAAAAAAAACTTAATTGTTTGCTAACGCATCAATCCAGGCCGTCCTGCGGCTATTGATTGATATTGGGTGAGGAATCAATTTTTCATCAAAACTGTACTGTAACTACAGCATGTAGTACAGAAATATTTGCATAGCTGTATTTGTTTTCATTTCCACACAACCGTTATTATTTCGAACACCAATCAATTGACTTTTTGTGGATTGGTACATATTGGCCATTCATTAGCGACTGACGTCAAACGGGTTGGTTATATACGTCATAAACTTAAGTACAGTAGGCTAAAGAGTTATGGATAGCACGTCTTCGTAATACTGTACCCCTTGCAAGTAGCACGATTATTAGATCGACGATTTGAAATACTGACCTAAAACCGCACATATTTTTGGAATCGCAACTTAACAAATTCACAACATACAAACCTTATTAAGTTAGATACACATTTTAATAACAGCTAGTATCAAAAAGATTATATTCAACAGTCTAAATACCACAGACATCAGAATATACATTAGACTGGACAAGCCGCCAAGTTTATAGGCAGTCCCAGTGTGCAATTTCTTTTCGGTTCTTACCTGTGAAAAGTTATATATTTCTTGGTAAATTTAACTGATCATTGCGATGATGGCATGTACAATCGCACAGGATGGCATTTTGGAAAAAACGGTAATTCTTCCTAATATTCGTGCGTCTTGACTCGTCTCACAGAGCGTAAATTGGTAGCCAGTGTATGCTCGTTGAGCTTACAGTTGTCGCACTTTAAACGCGGCTTGCCCCATCTCCTGTATTGGGAAATCTGTGCTAAATACCAACACTGAGTCTGTTCACTCCAGAACTCGTCTGGCCGTTGGAGCAGACGAGTTCTGGAGTGGAGACCGCGTCTTGGCAAGCGTAGCGTAGGACGCCCTCCGGCCCGATGGACCGACGACTTGCGGAAGGTCGCTGGTGGGAGCTGGATGAGAAAAGCGGAGGACCGGGATATCTGGCGCAAAATGGGGGAGACCTATATCCAGCAGTGGACTGCGATAGGTTGAAGAGAGAGTCTAAATACAGAATGAACCGATGACTAAAGTTGATGTTAATTTCTCATTCATTAATTGAACAGCCTATTAAACGTTCGTTACTTTAACTTTATTTTATTACTCAATACTCAATCATTTATTGCCAAACCATAATGTACATAAGATGTTACATAAAAGTGAAACCAGTGTTATGGACCCTGTTGGGCACGCAATATGAGGACTAGGAGAGAGGAAACATAACATTTTAAATTAGTAATTTTATTAAATTTTATATAGTTGCTTTTATTCTAAATAGCCAATACATTTATTTTATGATTATCAGTAAAATATTCATTAATATCATAGTACGATTTATTAATAAGGTACTGTTTTAGTTTTCGGATAAATATTATATCGTTACTTTCATTTTTAATATATCGGTAATTTATATATATTTTACAGAAGATGTTAGTGTATTAGAAGACTTTATTTCCAAATATTAATTTATTTTTGTGTCGTAATGAATATTTACATGGAATATCTTCACGTTTTGTAAAAAAATGATTGTTTTTACGAACGAATTTACATATCTCTAGAATATATAAGCTGGGTAAGGTTAATATTTTATATTAAATAGTTCGTTAGATTGATGAACCACTAAATCAACCTTTGTTTTCGAGTTTCTGAACAGTCTTATGACGAGTATTTCATGTAAAAAATGGTATATAGACAAACTTCAAGCAGGACAATAAGGTGACACAGCCTACACTATCCTTACCAAACTGGAACCAATCGGACAAAGTTTTCACTTTACAGTCTTCAAAAGTCAAAGACCATTTATTTCAATAAGACTTACAAAAAACATTTATGAACGTCAAAAAAACTAGTAAACGTCGAAAAACATTTAAAATACCAAAGTAAAGCATAAACATTTTTGAAATTTTTATGCTTTACTTATATTTGGCCTGTTGAGAAAGAAGCACCCAAGAAAACTCAACAGTACAGCATTTTTATGAACACTGATTGCCTGAGCATTTTAAGACCATGGGATTTGTATTACAAAAATATTCCACATTTGTGTGGTACCCTTCTTCCGCGTCTTGGCAAGCGTAGCGTAGGACGCCCTCCGGCCCGATGGACCGACGACTTGCGAATGGTCGCTGGATAAGAAAAGCGGAGAACCGGGATGTCTGGCGCAAAATGGGGGAGACCTATGTCCAGCAGTGGACTGCAATAGGTTGAAGAGAGTGTGGTACCCTTTTTAGGAAAGTTTTTTCTTTTATTCTAAGATATAAACGGTGGCCACAGTTACAGACCATACATATAATTTACTTATACTTATAATGTTAATATATTTTATAGCTATACTAGCTTTTGCTCACGTCTTCTCTTGTATTAAATTTCATCGCCTTAGACCCCTAAGAATTGACCAAAATCCTTTTTAGGGCATACCTTCGTCACAGCTTTATGCATACCAAATTTCAGCCCGATCCTTTCAGTGATTTGGGCTGTGCGTTTATAGATCATTATGTCAGTAACTTTTAAGTAAGTTATATATATAAATATGTTATACTGATGCATTCATAAAACTGCAACTATTGTCAATCTTTGTATTCAATAACATTGCGTATATATCATGACTATTTATAGTTGCCAACCTATTTCTGTTCTCCGAATACACGGCGTGAAAACATAAAATGCATATATCTGTAACAGCATGATCTGGGAACACTTCACAATACCTAGAAATAGTATGAATGACATCGAATGCCAAATTAATTAAAATATTCTGAGGAAGACAGTACCAGAAGCACATCGCTGAATCACCTGATTGACGAAAAAAATCATTAAAGAATCGAATTGAAAGATATTTTAAGACGGCCGCCTACAAGATGGACAGATGACCTAACGAAAGTTGCGGCTGGCAGATGGATTCGACGTATATGAGCTGATGATGAATCAACATTGGGCTCCTGTGGTAAATTACGGCCTAATCGCCCCTTGCTGAGTTGTAAGGCAAACCCTATGCTCTGCAGTGGGTATGCCCCACTGCCTGACGTAGGCCGCTAATGATTGTGAAGAGGAACCGTATTAGAAATCGTCTGCAGGAGCTCTAGCTCACCTATTTGTCCCATAAGCTTATAATCGGACGACATGATAGTAATTAATGGAGAAATTTGTTTAGCAAAGAGACATATTAGGCTGTAGTGATGATAACAATCTCCTCTAATAAAATCGATAGAGCAGAGATATAGTCATTTTAAAGATTAACAAGCAGCTCCATTGAGGCTTGGCTAGTCTTTACAAGAATGTTTTTGGTGGGATAGCACTTTTTGCCATGGTTATACATTCACTTCAATTTTCCAAAATGAATCAGACATGTTTTGTCGTTATAACTTAGAAAACAATAAAGTTTATTGTTTTCTGTAATTGTAATAATTATTTTTTATTTTAGTATAATGCTTGGCACTGTATATGTTCACAAATTTCCAAGCTACGTTTGAATTGGTTTAAGGTAATTAATATTTAACGCTCTAGAACTTTCATAACGAATTCAAAGTAGGTTAACCCGAAGCTTAAATTAAGCCGTTTGACCACCGCCCTTTCGATGTCTCAGGCTACTGAAACCTATGTGTGCTTGAAATGTCCTTCTACCTTAAATCCGTGAATTACTTTCATTTTGCAAACCTGCGTTCAAAGCTCAAATAATCGATCAAATAGTAGTTATTTTCAAAGAATCAATATGATATGAAACTCACGGTGAAAGAAATCATCGTGAGTGATTCAAAGTTTGTGCATGAAGTCGGCCAATCCGCACTGGACCCGCGTGGGCGACTAAGGCCTATACACCATATACGGGTAGGCTCGTGCCCATTGGTGGGGACGTTTAATGAGCTGCTGATAATATGATATGAAATAATGATGTAATCATTTATATATTGGCTGACACAGATTTGACTCTTGTAAATGTTGCCTAAATAAATGTTAAAAGCTTGAATGATTTGGGAGAAATATAAAAAAACCTATAGAAACTAAATCAGCCCAACAGCATAAATTATTAAACGAATATAAACATTTGCCTTTTTTGTTCGGATTAAGAAGCATTCATATTGTACTAAATTACAATAAACACGTTATACGTAATTGTAATTCAAAATTTGACCCGTTTTAAAAGAAAAAAGATGGAAGTAGTTGTCGAGTGATCGAATGATCATCATCATCATCAGCTCATTAAACGTCCCCACCGAGGGGCACGAGCCTACCCGTATAGGGTGATTAGGCCTTAGTCGTCCACGCGGGCCCAGTGCGGATTGGACGACTTCACACACAACCTTCGAATCTCTTCGCAGGTGTGCATGAAGGTTTCCTCACGATGTTTTCCTTCACCGTAAGAGCGTCGGATAACGTACATATATTTTTCGAAAATACATTGGTACGTGTCGGGATTTGAACCTCAGCCCTCCCGGTAGGAAGGCGACAGTCCACAACACTGAGCCACCGACGCTCTATAGTTATTCGATACAAAAAATAAATAACAGAAAGAGAGTAGAAATAAAAATCTTTAAAGTCTGCATGATAATTCAATCGCATCAAGGATCGCATAGTTTTACTAGATAATTTTTTTTTACCAAATTTCATCCAAACTGAGATAATGTGATCAGGTGGAACTATTAGAATGCTCATCGCCCCAGCACTTTGAGTTTTCGAACGAATCATTATGTAAAGATGTTACAATTACGACTCTTAAGTTTAAAATCGGTTTCAGGGTGTCTCAGCTAGTGTTGTGTTTAGATGCCCCTGGGGAACAAAGAATGCATTCAGCTACTCTGGTCACGAACAACCGCAAACCGTTCTGTATAAAACCTCGTTGGTGGAGTGCATCTTGTTTATTTCATTCGAGTAAGCTCCGCTGTTGTCGAAGTTTCCGAGGACTACTTTACATTCTTGAAGGAATACTCACTTTTGTATTGGTAGTGTTAGATCAGTTACTTGGAACTGGTTTATTAAAGTTCTGTTGAGTATGAACTTTATAATATCAAGCTAACTTTGAACGATTGCGATGACTGAGTGTTTAGCGTCCCTTTCAGAACTCAGAGGACTACAGATTCTTCAATTATTTATATCTAGATTGACTATAATGAAAGTTACTTGACTGGCGTTATCGACAATCGGACTAGCCGCTACGCCATCGTGATATGTGAACAGTCAGAGCGGTCACCTGGTGCTGGTGGTCAAGTGATTGACAGATTCAGTGTTGAAGAAAACTTATATAGTTAGAACGTCATCATACGAACGTCACCCAGACGATATATGTTAGCTCTCTCTAGGTTCTGTAACACAAATGCAAAACACTCCTATTTCAAGGGGGCGATATCTGGTACTGCAGTAGTCCCTTCCTAGATAACTCGGTGCCTAGTGTACCACCTAGTAAAAATTATAAATGTCATTAAATAAATCATTTCTTATTATTTGCCTTTAGGATTTTCAAGCGATGTGCGAATCGATAGAAGTGACAGCGTTCTCATTATAACACTTCATATTAAGTTTGCCGTGTCTCTTGTATTTGTTATAAAAGTGGCAACTAAAGAAAAATGACTGTTAATTATTAAGCAACGTGTTATGTATTTTTCTGGGAATAAATATTTGTCTTTTGGAATTCTACTAATCTATTTTAACTCCAAACCTTACAATAGAAAACCTATTGTTTAAGCTAGTACGAAACTCTAAAATATTTACTCAAATTAATTCGGCGTCTGGTGAGAATTCAGTAACACAGACAACGTGGGTTTCAACGTAAATACATCCAGAAATTATGTATATCTTAAGCTTATATCGGCTTTGATATGAACATTGATGCGTTAATATGGAGATAATTCGTAAGCTTACGTAGCTGATACGTGGATTATACGAGGAATAATAAACGTGCTGTACGAACGCCTCGATGACGCGGGTAAAGATTATAACATTGAATAATCAACCAATCTACCAGCCTACGTCTCACTCCAGGCCACAGGCCGTCTCGCACATCATGGCTATGGAGAAATTGGGGATGTTAACCTCGACGATGGTTTTATGTGGACAGGTGGGCGTTAGTGTCTGCCAAGAGCTTAAATGTGTATTGCAGAGTGGAATTAATTGTCTATTACCAATGAAATCTACCATAAACCAGAACGTAGGAGTGCACTATTGAGACACTATAATGATCGTATTTTAAATTTATCAGAATTGGGGACCTAGCCATTACTTGACCATCAAGTCCTAAAATGCTTAGTTATTTCTAAAACTAGCTTATTTCCTAGTCACAATATGAACTTATATTTTCTTTAGACCGGAATCGAATTGTGTCATCGCATGCTATCTTTATACATTTTTCTACAGCGCTCTTCGCTGTATCGTCGTGAAATTGCAGTACCTATCTCGGTACAATAGCCCTTAGCCCAGGGGTATCGTAAAAATCCAAAGGAAATCTCACTATATGTGGGAAATAATCGCCATTCTGGTTGTGGTCTAGATATTTTATGAAATCTGCTGACATGAGTAGCGTGGAGAGGGTCCCTTGAGATAACACCGAGGCTCTGAACAGTTGACGTGAATTCAGAGAAAGAAAATGTATTTATATCAATGCCATGTTTTCAGAAACGACTTGGATATTTTCGTGTTTTTTTTTTTGCGTAAGTCTGGGAATGAGTTAAATTATATTTACACCAAGGTAAGGCAAGTAAGATTAGGCTTCAGTAGAGTTATTAAAGGTTTTTTAGGAGAGCTGATTTTACATAAAATGCTGCCAGTTTTTACTGAATAATTAAATATCAAAATCATGTTCGAATAGCACTCTGACTTCGTCGATTTTTTTAATTTGGTTTTCGTAGCCAAATTGAGCAAACAAGGGAAAATTAATATGAATCAATTATAATTTTAATTTATTTTTTAATACGTAAAGACTCCCTTTGTTTACTTTAACAGTGACACTACATTGCTGAACATAGTACTTACTTCAGTTCACGGTGGTGTGTGTTACCATTATCTCTTTGCGTGGGTGGAATACAGCTGCACATATTTAATTTTAACTGTGCTCAGAGAACATTGCTTCCCGTTAGCTTCTGAATGTTTTTCCCATTTTGCACAAGACACCCCGGTCCTCCGCTTTCCTCATCCAGCCTGTAAGAGACCTTTCGGAAGAAGTCGGTCCATCTCATTACACCAATTAACCATAACTCCCATTACGATACAAAATAGAAATATAATACTCAACACACACTACCGATAAACTGCTAACGATGGCTGAACGATTCACATTCGTGTTGCATACGAGAACAAAAAAATAAAAAGTCATATTAGATAATTTCTCACGTGTATTCCCGCGTTGCCTGAACAACTGTCAAATACACCTGCCCGGCCCCGCTCGTTACAATACGATACTGAAAGGTTAAAAATATAAGTCGAAAAATAAATGGCATTTTAGATAGAAATACTCGTACGTGTACAAAAGAAATACTGCGTTCCATTTACTTAGTAATTAAAAGTGTATATAATTGATTTTTGTAGCATTGCAAATAGTGTGAAGTATTGTTGATGAAGGCATATTAGAAGCAGACTCGATCTGGAGTGAGGACCACGATTTGGAATGCGTAGCGTCCGACGACTTCTAGCCCAATGAACCAACGACGTATGACGGTCTCTGGTGGAGGCTGGATGAAAAAATCGGAGGACTGAAATATCTTGCTCAGAAAGAGGGAGGCTTATGTCGAGCGGTGGACTGCGATAGTTCAAAGATATATATTATAATACATAAGGTCTTTCCATGCACAACCACGACCACTCTGGAGGAACAAATGAATGATTGAATGTATGATCCGACCGTTTTCGGTCATGGCGACCACTACGACTCCTAAAAATGAACAAATGAAGCCAGATTTCAACTCATGTAATTTATATCTTATATTCGTACAATTATTGATGTTCTTAATAAACACTTACCTAACATAATCAGTTACTAATACATTCAGGTAATTTAATCCAGCAACTGTCTTTTAAAATAAACAAATCTAATTGGCATAAAAGGCTAGATTACCACGTTTTTAAAACAAACGCCACTGTTATGAAAATATTTAAATCCTTTAGAAAGGAAGAGTTTATTAATTGTTCATTTAGAATTATTAAGCACCAAAGCGAAAGCTTTCGGTACAACAGTATCACTGTAATTAAACTGTTTTGTTATAACACGTTTATTCTGCTTCCTCCGATCTTTTCAACGCAATTAATCGTAATTCATTACGAATAACACAGCGATCGCGTTAAATATGTCAAACATGATAATGGGGCTAAGTTAATAGTGGATTTAATAATATATTTGTATTGAAATGGATAAGTTTTGGTTGGTTTGCTGTCTGCCACTATTAGAACTTAAGTCAAACTTTTGCGGCATGTTAAAGGAAAATGTTTTATGCTTTATCTTTCAACTTTCAAATGCCTTTAAAATTAAAATACAGTCTTATCAATGAAGACTGACCAGATGCTGTCAAGTTTGTATTTTTGTGTATCTCTTAGTATTATATTCTTATCTTAAGGAATTTTATTAATATTTTGTCTGCAAGCTCCACACAATAAAATTGCCTATTTTTTATTTATTCATCAAAAATTATATTTTGATGAATAAATAAGATGAAGGGGCTTCCTTTTTATAAATGTTTGATGAATAAAAAATACAAAAATCCTTTATTTATAGCAAAGAAGGCATTCACAAATTGTTGATTTTAAAGTCTCATTTTACTACAAGACACGACAGCATGAGTTGTAATAATTTAAGGTTTAGGTCTAGTTAATTAATAAAGCAAATGAAAAGTTATTAAAAATACTTGTGTTCCTTATCATTTTTAAAGTAAAAAAATCGTTGGATCTATTGCGTTTTTATACAATACAAATTTTGCAAATTCCGTTTTTTTTTTTGCATTCTTACTTTCCACTTTTAGATTTACGTTCGGATTGAAAAAACCTATTACAATTTATGTTGGAGGAGCGATTTCAGTGTTTCGTTACGTATCGATGCACATGGGAATTTTCATTTGTATCGGCGTGTTTGCAATATATGTTGAATTTGAAGAGCGGTTATTTTTTGAGCACTGGCTTAACATATTTACGTGTTACATTTGTAGCAAAACCTATATTTATGAATATCTTTGTTCCTACTGGCATAACATACGAAGCGGGCGGTTTGCTTGTTTCCTTGAACCTGACTAAGTTGACCATTGGACAATATCTCCTCACTATGTATAAAAGTTGTATTATGACAGCATAGCACTACGCCGCCTGTTGTATAGGTCACCATGGCTCACATACAAAGGTCCACTTCAAGGACTAAGTGCAGAAACCAACCCCAATCACAGAGAACATAATATCTCCATATGCAGATAGAACCCAATATCTCCATGCATGGCAGGCGGGTTAGAGACAGCAGTACCTATAAAAGGGTAGGCTTAATAAAAAGCACTCCTACCTATTCTCTGGTAAAAGGTGTTTCCCTAAGGCGCCTCTTTTGTCACCCATGGGAAAACCATAGTAGTGTCAATTCTATCATGGATTGATGCCTCACCTCCATTGTATACATTTTATTTATTGAATACTAGTTCCCCGCGGTATTACCCGCGTCATAGGATATTCTCACACAATAAAACATAGCCTAAAATCGCTTCGTTAAGTCACGCGATGCGCGGCCGTCGCGCGTTAGAATAATGCTTAATTTTTCCAAAATAAAATGTATGGTCTAAAATAAAAGTAGCTTTTGTTTCTCCTTAATACATCAGCTACCTGCCAAAAAACCGTCAAAATCCATTGAGCGGTTTCAGAGATTACCCGGAACAAACATTTCGACAGACATACATAATTTTTAGAAATTGTTATTTTGGTATATGTACCGTATATATATCATACCGTTGAAAAAAAATGATTTTTCAATATTACAAACAGACACACCAATTTTATTCATATGTAAATAGATTTAAATCCATAACAAATTTGTTCTCTTTGTACAAACCAGTATTAACATTTGAAAGTCAAGCTTTAAGCGCGTAGCAACAAGCTTTGAACTGAAAAGGCGAATTAATAAAATCTAGGATTATTTGGTAACATTCAATTTCATCTTTTATACACAAAGGAATACTTCTTTGTGTATAAAAGATAAAATTGAATGTTACACACACAGACGTGTCATATAAATGCTTTAAATTTAGTATGAATTTCGAGCACTCTTGCGATG